>UELU01144908.1:0-42585 GCA_900490025.1 Megastigmus dorsalis
CACACACACACACACACACACACACACACACACACACACACACACACACACACACACACACACACACACACACACACACACACACACACACACATACATATCTGCAGGCCTAAAGTGGCCCAGAGCCGCACAAAAAGAATGAAATCCACCAAGAGTCGGATCGAGAATCAGTGTGGGAGTGAAAAAAGGAGAGAGAGAGTGGGAGATAGAGGCAGAGAGAAAATAGTAGGTTCCAGAGCAGCAAAAGGGATATATCGTGAAAGGGCCTCGCGGAGTATAGACTCGCGTGCTGTGCGCGCTCGGTTCATTCAAACGAGGCAAGAGAAAAAGCTATTGAAATAAGTAGGGTCGAGTGGATGGAAAGCAAAAGGTGGAGGGAGGGTGGCTCTCTGGCGGTTTCTCTCTCTCTCTCTCTCTCTCTCTCTCTCTGGTTCTGTTTCTCTTTCCGTGCCCTTACGTAGCATCGGCTATCCGTCTCTCTTCCTTCCGGCCCATTGGTCGACACCCCCCCGCCTTTCATGATTTAACCCCCACCCCCCCTCTTCCCCTGCGCGTTTCGCTCTTTCCGAACGGGCGCGCGCCCCGGCAGCGAAATGCGAATGCAGAAAACGACCGCTTCATTTTTCCAGACACATTCGAGCTTTGCAACGAGCGCCCGACTCTCTCTCTCTCTCTCTCTCTCTCTCTTCTCTTGTATATATCTGTCTCGACTCTTTCTCTCTTCGTGTGTATGTGTGTGTATGTGGGGGGTTCTTCTATCTGTCTGTTCCATTTGAGAGAAGAGCGAGAAACCTATTACGCTGCATCCATGCGTGTGTGTGCATGTATGTTTCATTCGAAGGGATAGAAAGCTATTGCATTGTGCTGGTGCGCGGGCGTGTGTGGGTGTGTGTCTCATCACAAGGTTCTCCTTGGATATAGTGTGAGATTCTGACGGACGATCTGTTATGTATGCATGGGAATCTGCGATGAGACTTGAGAGCGAGCGATTGCTCGTACAGACGCTTTGCCGCGGTATATACGGGGGAGTTTGTGTATCTCTAAGGTGGTGGATCTCGTTGATTCGAAGACGGACGGCTATCCCGGCAGCGGTTCGAGCCTCTGGAAACTTTACCAATTTGTGAATTGTTTGTTAATAAGTAACTAATAACGATAATTAAGGATGTCCCAATGTCATTAGAAAAGTAACGATGAAATATCGTGGAAGTAACAGTTTGTAGGCTTTGGATGCGTTTATTGTTCTTTTCCATTACCGAATGCTCACGAGTAAATTATCTTTATGTGCGGATCTCATTCTGAACCATAAACTGACCCTCGGTCACTTACGATTCTCCCGGTTTTTTTTTATTTTCGCCGGGATCTCGACTATTCGCAATGTTCCCTTTATTTTTTTCTTCGAGGGGTCCATCCCAAGTGGAGACCTGCATTGCTGATACATAATTAACGATGAGTTTTCTCATCTGGTGGAGTAGCAATTTACCATTTAAGCAATTACATTTTGGTGACTGTGCGGACCGATAAAAAAGCTATCCCCGATATAGGTAAACTAACATCCAAATATTTAAAGAAACGAATCTATACATGCTTCCACAGCAGTATTCTCAGCCTCGAAAGTAGACAGAAAGACTGATAGACGCGTACACGTGTTACATTTACGAGTAAAAGCGTTATTTCGTTATATCCAAGTTGATGCAATAAAAAGGCCCTGGTGCGCAAGTAGCAGGAAAGAGAAAGGTATATATGCCTGCGCGCATATAACAAAGCTCGAAAGGGGTGGCAGAGGGGGGTGAAAGCGATGCCGGCTTGCGCCGGCTTCTTTGCAAAGTGCAATTTCCCGTAAACGTTGCGAATAGCCAGCTCCAGGACTACGCGCGTGTATGCGAGTGTGGGTGTATCGTCCAGCGCGAGTCGACGGTATAGAAGGAGGTGGAGGAGGAGTAGAGCTTGAACGGCCAAGCCGATTTCAAGCGTATATAGCTGCATAGCGTCCGCCGCGTCGCAGTCGTCGCCGAACTTTGCCTATAAAAGACGCGGCCGAACGACGAGGATAAAAGTACCGGCGGTGCGTAACGATCCGACGCGGTGTTGAAGCGACATCCTGTCGATACCTGTATATATACACACACACTCACACACACGTGTGTATATGGTATATAGAGACTTGGAGGTGAAAGAGAACTGAGTTATATGCTGGCGAAGCCTATCACGGGCTTGTCGAGCCAAGCTTGGCGGGGCATTTCTTTGTCGAGTATAGTCCTGGCCAAAATCTGTGGCAACGGGACGCAGTTGTCTTTCGTAACAAATCCAATGTAGTTTTGCTGTACTAAAATTAACGAAAGCTCGAATGTGAAAGTCTTGGTTGTGTGAATATTTCTATTTTAGATGGACGGTAACGTGGATTTTTCAATGTATTCATCGGTATATATAGATGGAGTTTTGAAAGTTTCATAAAGTATCTACAAGTCAATAGGGACTCATCGCGATGACAGTTTCCAATTTAACATCATCTTTCAGTTTAATTAAACTTGGATAGGTTTAAATAAAGACGTAAATATTGACGTGCGTCAAATCTGTCGACCAAGTTGCAAGGTTTTACCAACCAACTCTCGAAATATCACCAGAGGCAGAATTTATTTTCCTTAACTATAAAGTTTTGAATATCCGTTAAATGTAATTCCACTGAATAAAAACACGCGATTTTAAAAAACAAGATATATTGCCTATAATTTCTGTTACGATAGTGACGTTACTTAAAATTATCCATATATTACGATTTAAGAACTTTCCAAATATCAAAAATCAAAAGCTCCATCGTTTATCTGTATCATCTCTATTGTATTTCGCATCGTTACGAAACCCTATTCCACTTGGCAGCACCAACAATATTTTTCAACCCATCACGCAACGATATTTCACCGAAATACCCTTGAACGCGCAGCAGCAGCAGCTTCCCCGGTTTCCACCCGAAAATCGTAGCATCCCTTATACAGTATCCGAAACTACAGTCCCGCAATCCCAACCCCCTGGACAGTCGTAAGGTCCGGAAAAATTTCTTTAATCCAGTTCATTGTTGCGAGCGATTAGCGATTAGCTAGGTGTATGAGGGTCGCGCGCAGGACTACTCGCATCGACGTCGCAGCCCTCCCAGGATCTGCATACATATATAGCTCGGCGCACAGTGGACGAAAAGGGTTGCCTCCAGCACCGCGCCACTATATGCGCTTATATACAGAGGTTCTGCGGGGTTCAAGAGAGGGAGGAAGAGAGAGGGTGGGCCCGAAGCAAACAAGGCTTACCGCATTGATCGCCGTAATCCAGAACACGTACGTGCTCCCTTGGCAGTCGATGCCGGCGTCGCTGCTGCTGCCGCTGCCTCGCTCTCTCCCGCTCGCACACGTTAAAGCCCTGCGTTTTGTGCGAGCGCCCGTACAGCCGAGGCGCCTCGCCGCGTTATATTGCTGCGAGATTATTGTACAGGGAGAGAGAGAGTCCGGGCGCAACCCCCCTCTTTCGATCCCTGCTGTTACACACACGCGCGACGCTCTCTTCTTCCTTTTCTTTTTTTTTTGGTTTCCAGTAGCCGATCCTCTTTTTGTCGCAGCGGCGCGCTGGTGTTGGTGACTCGAGAGGGCTGTCGCGGTGTTATTGCACGATGCCTATTGCACGATTTAATCAGTGATCCGGGTACGCGCGAGCCGCGTTAATTCTTTCCTCTCTTTCTCCCTATATAGCCTCGCTTCGTTTTTTGTTTTTTTTCGTTTTCTTCGGTAGCCGCGGTGCGCGCGCGTGAGCTCGTTCGCCGGAAAGAATTATCAGCGCTTATGGACGAGCTCTCTCCGCGTTGATTTGTATTTGCCGAGTGTTTTGTTCGCTCGGATTTGTTGGGGGATATCTCGCGTGTTCTACGAAATACGTATGACTGACAAATATAAGAATTTTTCGGAATGCGTATATATACGACGAGTAGCTGTTGTGATTTAATTGCTTAAAGACATAGCATGAATATTTTACGCAGTTAAATTACGTTTATTATGAAAATTCGTTGCCAATTATTACCATCAAAATTTAATAATATTCGATTGCGATTATACACTTTCCATTTGTCTGTTATAAGCTTGGCTTAATTGTCAACTCAAATTCAGTTCACTATCTGATTAATTTTTAAAAAGTCTCGTGGAAGCTTGCGGACCTAAAAAGAAAAAATAATGGAAGCCGACGAGTGGCTCGTTGAGAAGGTAGGAAGTAAAATGGGAAGTATAAGGGGGCGCGAGAAGCGCGGGAAGAGTAATTAAGGAATCGGTTAATTTGGGGGCCATATTTTACGGCTCTCTTACCCTCTCAGCGATGCCTAGGCCTTTACCTCTGTCTCTTTCGTTCGCTCCAGTGCTTGTCCCTTTAAGCGGATATAACGCATTCGAGCCCATCTATGACTATACTCTTTCCTCTACCTCCTCGTGAAGTGCTAAAAAGGGTTAATAAAAAAAAGAGGGGGGGGGGAATGGGTGACCGGGTGTCCGATGATTTATCGGCCGGGCGCGCGCCCGGCAGAGCGAGAACATGTGGCGCGCATTCGCGATTTTCGTGAATTACATAATTAATGTTCCGGCCAAGTCAGGGACGAGAGAATTTGATATTTTTTTTTAACTAAAGGATCTTTTGATTTATGCCTATATTCGCTCGCTGGCGATGCGGCAAGAATTTAGTTTAGAATCATTATTTCATATCGCTCCAGAATTTTTTGAATAATCAATGACACAGCAGGAGTAGCTTGAAACCAAGGTCTCGCACTCATTATTGAAATAAAAAGTACCTATAATACCAACAACAAAAATCGTTGCTACTAAACAACAGTCATATCTTATTCTCTTTTTTAGAAATTACGCGTCCACTCCTTTGAGTTTCACATCATCCCTATACCGACTCACCCTCGCCCACCCTTCCTCTCTCTCTTTCTCTCTCTCCGCGCATCTTCCCTTACCACTTTGAAGAATGCGAAATTAAATTTTTCTTTTCACCCACCAATTTCCCCTTTTCACCTCATCCCACCGCTCCTCATTATTTTCCTTTTCGCGCTCGTCGCCACCCTTTGTCTTCTTTCCATTCGTCGCGTCGCACCTGTCCGTCGGTTTATTTATGCCTCGCAGCCCGGAAAAACGACCTTCCCTTTCTGTCCCTCCCTCTCTCTCTCTCTCTTGTCTCTGTCTGTGTCTCTCTCACTCTGCCATGCAGTAGTTGAGATCGAATCCCCGTGGGATTATCCCCGCGGATCCCGGGATTCCCTCCCACCCGTTCACCTCTTTTCTAGAGGGGGAAGGATATCCTCCGGGACGCAGCAGCAGCGACGCCTCGCTCGCTCGCTCGATGCTCCAGTTGCCACGACGCGATTTCCGTAAGTCGATTTCCAAAAGCTCAAGTGCCTCGAGTCTGTCTATCTCGCTTTCCTTTTTGCAGTATATAGGGGATGGGAGAGAGCGGCGTGTATATTGCTCGCCGAGGCTTGGACCACCTTCCGAGTGAAACGAGTTTTTCCAAGTTGTAAGACGGTTATTGGATGGTAGGCAAATTTTCCTCGAAACGAATCGCGCGCCAAAGTATATGCACATTAATTCACGTGACTCGCTTTTTATTCCACTTTGTTTCATTTCGATACTTTCTCCATTTAATCAATTGTATTTGCTGGCAAAATGTTGTGCCGCGGTTACTGCACGGATTTATTGCAGTAAAAATTTTATCGTGCGCTAGTTCATAAATTTAAATATTTACAAAATATTTTTCAATATATTGATGCTAATTTTATTAAATAATAAAGTAATAAATAATCAATACTTGGTATATTCTTATTTCCCCGTAGATCGTTAAATAAGTAGCTAATATATAAAATTCTTCAGAATACAAATAGTAAAAATTATAAATCAAGAAACATCAATAGTTATTTCGAACTGTAGCTTTGGTTACAGGAAGCACATACACGAAGTGAGTGTAAGAACGAAATGTTGATTTGATCTGTGAACGAAAAAGGGATGGTGCACGGTTCAAAATAAAAGGGAAACTCCTCTACATTCACAGCCCTGCGAAATGGATGAGCGAGTGAAGTCGTTTTGACAGTCAAAAAAGGGGAGAGGGAAATAAAGCGAAGAAGGAACTCAATGCTCGGAAAAGACATAGACGCGATGCAACTGAAACAAATGTAAAATCAGAGAAATAGAAAGTAGTCAGAGGAAAATTCTACGCTTTCATAATTTAAACAATTTTGACGGATGTATATATATATATATATATATATATTTACTCGATTTAAAAGGAATCGCGCGAACCATATACCCGAAATAATTCCCTCAAAACGAATTCCCGCGCTATCCGAAATATATCCGAATTAAGATTTAAGATACGTCAATTTCTCGCCGGGTCTCGCTTCCGTCCTCATCCGCGCCACCTTACAACTGCGCGACCTTTTCCCGCGCGCCGCCCCCCTGCTTACTTTCCGAGTCGACTCTTGAAAGCCGCCCTCGAGATTCCGGCCAGGCCGTCTATCGCACTGCCATCCACCTGAGGGAAAGATTCAATCAGTCCCTCTTGAAGCTCTTTACGTATAGCTAAATCCGTTACTCTCGCGCTACTCTCTCGAATGACGCGAAATGCCCGACCGAAGATAAATTGTTTAGTTCGAGAGACCCCCGTCCCCGAGAAAGTACTTCACTTTTTAATTTTATTTATTTGCTCGGTCTAAACTTTTGCGAATGTTTCGGCATTGATTTCTTTCTTTTCTTTTTTTTTGTTCGATAAGCTCGAAACCATCGAGTTCGGCAAAGCCTTCGTTTTAAAGGAATAACGTATATATACTCGATTCGACTCGAATGAAATTCTTTTGCGTTGATTTATCCATCCGTTAGCTTAGCGATCGCGGATATACTTCAGAACCGTTAATCGCACACTGATCCGTTTTAAATCATCGATGGCTGCCGTCAAAGGAATATTTGCCCGGTATACGCTTGCATACTAGCAAACTTGAACTGGCCACGCACCGGTGCTCAATCAGTTGCGATGAGCATTCCTCTCTAGCCTCTCATTATGTCTGTTTCACCGACTGTATATCTCTTGGTTTATTTAACTGCCTGCAATCGATACTTTGAACAGAGGGTATAGGTACAGGAGAAAAGCTTAAATCAGTTAGATAAATCGCAATTTCTTCTGCCGGTATAATGTAATATCTACGGTTTCTTCATCATCAAAGACTTTCGCGACAGCTCGCATTAAGAAAGTTACTCGCGCGTTACGAACAGCTTCGCGAGCAAACCTATCCGCGAATGTTTTCATTTGGGCCAAAGTAATTTTTAACCGTCCGAATTCGCACTCGACTGAGCCTTCGAATAATAAAAAGGTCATGGCTAGAAATTCAGAATATTTTTCATTCTATTAAACGGGACCTTTTTTGCGCCTTCTTTCGAAACACGCTCGAAAACTACTTCTTTCATTTTTTCCCCTCTCTCTCTCTCTCACTGCTTCTCCCTCTCTCTATCCTCTATCCCCGACACTCGGCGCTTTCATCGGCATTCCAAGCCGAATTTCCCTGGCGTTCCGCGCGATCCTCTATCTCTTTCCCCCGTGAAATAAAAGAGCTTCAGAATAGTTCTGGCGCAAAGGAGCGAATGGGGCGGAAGCTTGCCGCTGCCGCTGCTGCTGCTGCTGCTACGCGGCAGCGGAGAAGCGCAAGAAGAGAAAACGGTACAAAGAGAAAGCGAGCGAGACAGAGCGGGAGATAAAGACTGAAATACTGGCAAGGGAAAAAAGTAAGAGCTACGGCTAGAGAGAGAGAGAGAGAGAGAGAGAGAGAGAGAGATAAAGTTGGAGAAAGAGAGATTTTGATTTGATTTATTCATTTCGATTAAGCGCTCCGTATTGAGGCTTTTTCTCTTATTAATTCAATTAAATATCGCTCAAGCAATTACAATATTCGGTACGATGTACTTGAAAACTTTCTAGAAGAATTCATGTATTTTTCACTTTTTCGCACTTAGGAGACAATCGCCGAATAGTTGGAGAGCTCATTCCTACATTGCTATTTTTATTCTATCCAAAGTTAAATTTATCCCATGTCATATCAAACAATAAACAAACATCAGAAACTTATTGATCCATTATCATTGCCATCTTCATTGATTCGACAAGAACATCCAAAAGAATAGCAAACAGCAAATCCGAGCGAGTCCTAGGTAAAGCACAAAAAGGGGTTCGAAAAAACGCGACAAGATTCGAAAAGCACACTATGGATCATAAGCGAGTGTATGTCCGCAAGTTAGAGAAAGAGAGAGAGAGAGAGAGAGAGAGAGAAAGAGAGAGAGATAGTTAGATGGATATAATGTTTATTTGTAACTTTTTACAAAATTTAGAGAGGGAGAGAAAGAAGAGTCCCGTCCCAGCGGCGTAATTAAAATAGTTTAAAAGCGGCGCTTGTGTAGACACACACGCACACACACACATACACATTTACACGGACACACAGGGTCTCCTACATCCTATAGCCGAGTAGTTGGTCGTGAGGGTTTCCACATGCAAGGCACGTAAACACATCGGCCATTCCCTTTGTGGCGGATGCTGGCGGACAGATTGGAAAACATTTGTCTCGAGGCCCGAAGCGCGTGCTGCGGTGCAGATGGATGGTCGAGCCTGGCCGAGGCCTCCGATCCTAGAGCGAGAGAGAGAGAGAGAGAGAGAGAGAGAGAGAGAGAGAGATCCCTTTTACCGATATATGTATATACGCTCTGGCAACGGCATCGGCGCGAGTCTTTTTACGATCAATCGCTCGACAACTCCGAGCCGATCTGTTTAAGCGATTGCTTCCAGACTGTGGTGTGCTTCGAGAGAGAAAGTGGGAGAGTTATTCGCTACGGTTCGGAGTGTCGCGATGCAATGATCGTTTTCGGAAGTGCTTTCTGTTTTTGAAAAGATATTGTGATTGATGGATTAAAACTAGCCAATAGCAAATAACTGATAGATGATTATCGATACCTAATGAAGCCGTGCTTAATTAAACTGTACCAGTAATTAAAAATAAAAAAAATTATAGTTGCCTTTAGTCAGAAAGCCAGATGTCAAACTTATCAAGTTTATGACAACAATAAACTAATAATACAACTTTATTCAGGACATCTGCAGCAAAAAATGAAGCGCTATAGGAAAGTGTCGCGGCTGTGCGAGCCGGAAGACAGTGAGCCAACAGCAGCAGTAGCAGCAGCAGCAGGTCTCACTCGTAATATATATAACTGCCGTAGAAAGGAATGATAGGGTGGATATGCAGAGAAGTCTCTTTCGGCGAAACGATATATATATATATATATAGGTAGGGGGTATCTTGGGAATCTGCCAGGGCCGAGCGCGCCTGGGTATAGAAGACTGCACCGAATTGAGAGTGGGAGAAATTAAAGTGGGGAAGCCGGAGAATATCGAGGAACGATGACAGACAAATAGACGGCGCGTGAAGATGAGGAAGAAGGAGGAAGAACGAGAAAAACTGGAGACGAGAGAGAGAGAGAGAGGAGTGGGTTCTGGCCCCTTTCCCCCGTTAGCCAGCATATTGTAATGCGTCGAGAAGTTGGCGAATAAATCGAAGAAGCGTTGAGAGTAAAATTAGATAACAACTCGCGCTCTGGCTCTGCCGGTGTGGAAGAGGAGAGAATGTGGAAGGGAGAAACTCTTCTTCGTGAAACTTTTAAGGACTGCCCTCTCATTCCTCCGGGGCTCGCCGCGCGGTCGAGACAGCCTGCCTCTTTCTCTCTCCCTCTCTCCCTACCTCGCTTTCTTGCTCTGGAATATCTCTCTCCTTAGTCTCGCGGACCTCTTTCTCCATTCCAAGAGTCGTATATATGCGCGCGCAGCTGGATGTGCTGCCTTGCTCTGTTTTACTAACTCTTCCCGTTTACTCTTTTAATCGCTACAGCGCGACCCATTCGTCAAGACCTACACTCCTGACTCTCTCCCGTCAATCGCCTTCTCATTTTCCTTTGTATTTTTTTTTTGTTTTTCCGTGTAATTAGTACAAATTCCTATAACCGGTAAGAAATATAGATTATTTTTTCTGTGGAAATATTTTACTGCATTCGTGCATCAGGCACACTCCGCTCTCACCGAGCTTATATATTTCGAAGCACCGAAAAAAAAAAGAAAAAGAAAAATCAGACTCTGCGTGCGCTCATTTATCTGCAGCTTATAATATTAGGCGTCGCCCTCGGTTTTCAGCCGCTTGATCGTCCTTTTTTCTCGCGAAATAAATCGCGCGCCGAGAGCTGGCGAGTGGGAGAAAGAGTTTCGCCGCGCGGCGCCTGTGTCCCTTCGCCTCCTCTTATACGAGCTCTCTGACCCTGTTGCTGGTGCGGGATTCTTCTTTTTTTTTCTTTCTTTCTTTTTCAAGAGCGACGACAAAGCCCTCCCGCCGGAGAATTTACACTCGAGGGGATTGCGCGCGATAACTTACGGCGAATTACGAGATAGATTAAATATTCGTCTTTCAGCTTTGCGATAATTCTTTATTCAAGCTTTCTACTGCCGCGTCTCTTTATTAATTTATCGGCCCTTCTTTTCTTGTCAAAAATTTTTACTAGAAACTCACGCGCGAGCTCTAATTTACAAATGTGGACTTTGGATCTTTGCAGCGGTGAGTGGCAGGGTCCCATATATTTTCGAATTACGCTTATCGTGTACATTTGTATAATACATTCAGAAGATCTGCTAAAGATTGTTGCCTAACCCCCCCTTTTTTTACAGAAATTAAAATATCTGATCACACATTGGTAAGACTATTCTAATAACTCAGTCCAAATCCAAATTGTTCCAAATTCCTTTAACTACGTGATGATATTTACGTCGGACGATATAATCAAAGCCATAAAAAGATCACGTTAAGATAGTCAAATATGTCTAACAACAGATCCTTAGCTTGGTCTCCGCGTGCTCGTGGAATAAATCGCACGAGGTGAAACTGAACCAAACCATTAAAGCTGCTGTTATATACGCTTTCAACGCCTATTGGATTCGTGTCCGGTATTCCCAAGGCTTTCAGCCCCTCTACGACAGTACACGCAGTTACAAGACGCGTGGCGCGTCTCGACCGGTAGACGTACGCGTCGCCATCATAAATCTCCTAAGAACGTTCCTCCTCGTGTCCTCGACATCAAGGTCTTTGTCGTTTCATATCACAACTTCTCGCAATGTCTCTTTGCGGTGAAAGTGAGAACTAACTGCAATACCGGCTCAGTTTTATCGCCGGTTCAGTATGTCGACTTTAATGTTTTCGTCTTCCATGATGATTACTCTTACTCGAAGACACTGTTTCTCAATTGTAACGAAAATGATTGCCGAGCCAACTGTATAATTCAACTTTTCTTTTGTCAATTTTCATTTTTTTTTTTTTTAGAGCAATAGATGTCTACTAGAGTGTAGATGTTTACACTCATGTCCAAGATCAAGTGGTATTTTTATTACATTTGTAGCTGTGATAATCGTCTAGTTGTTTCTAGCCAGTACAAAATATTCGCCCGACCTTATCTTATCATCGAACATTCATCCATCCAAATCATACGAAGATCTCGTAGACGCTGCAAGTGCAGGGTTGGGTTCGACCTATAATCGCTCGGGCACGGTCATCACCAGCTTCTTAATTTTAACGATCAACCAGAAGACGGCTCGCCTATATACACCGTATAAGCCTAATAGTCGCGGCTTTCGAGCCCAATGTCTCTGCAAATTAATGAAGTTATGATTGATATTGCCGGGAGCTGACGATGTCGATATGGTCGTCGGTGCACAAGCAAGCCCCCGTCTGGAGGCCCATAGACGTGCTCCACAGCAGTCCGATTGTCGTAAATCTCCAGCGATCACCATTATCATTATCTCTCTCACCCCCGCCGTCGCGTCTCGCCTTCCCATCTTCCCAACCCCCACCACTGGCGACATCCTTGCCTCGTTAACACGAAGATTACATATCTCGAGAATCCCCTCGATAAGCGATGCCACAGCCCGATCCCTCTATCCCCCACCTCCTGTGACTACGGCATCTTAAGCGGACTTCATTATTCCTTGGGTACGATTGCAGCTCGCCTATTGTCTTGAAATTCGTGATTTTTGCATCACCGATCGAGTCCAGTAAACTATTGAACTATAAAACACTTTATTCGAAGGAAAATAGATCTATATTTTGAATGGGATTACGTAGATATCAATACTTTATGAAAAACGGATATTGACAAATTAGCTTAGAATGCTATAATTACATTTTCCCGATTAAAGATCGAACTAGATTTTAGTGCATCTCTAGTATCCAGGATACCTCTTAATTTATTGACCCGTCCTTAAATCACGCACTACAATGAAAAATGCACACGCGCAATTATATTTAACGCACTGGATACACCCGATAAAACAAGAGCTATTTGTGCTAAACTTTGGCTCTCCTATCGTTATGCACATCATAGCGCGCAAATACATTATTTTCATGTGCTACTGCGCTTGTCCCCGTACGTGCCGCAGATTATCAGTAATTTATGGCCTATCCATGTGGAATAATCGAATGACGCAAAATACTCCTTTCGCAAAAGTATAAAGCACTAATTGCTAGAGAAAGCGACCGATACTCGGAAATATTATCAAGCATATTCATCGGAATTAAACAATGTCGCGACGTCGAGCCACGCGGAATTGTTAGATTGCATTCCGCCAAGTTTTAATGCGGTCCTGCATAGAAATCCATTCGCCAGCAATTTTCGAATTTATCGTGTGGGTGTTTCAACAGTTTTTCAAACTCGTTACCCCTTCCCCAACTGCACCGGTTTGCGAAAAGTTATCCGCACGATTGACAAGTTTATTAAAACGAACGCCAAACAAATCCCATTCTACTTATGGCGATCAGCGCAGGTCCACAACCGCAACCGAGCTTATTTCCCCCCCGAATAGTCGCAAGATAAAAAGTTGGCCATGCGGTATAGAACAAAGCGCGCAACGTGGTTGCAGTAGTGTAACGGTTCGAGGGGAGAGAGAGAGACCTGCCGCCGCCGCCGCCGCCGCCGCCGCCGCCGCAGCACATTTAGGAGGGAGGCATTATATAGAAGAATTGGCGAGGCCGGCGTAACTCGATTGTCGTCGAGCCAACCCGAGGTAACAAGATCAAACATGCCGGTCGTCGCGCGCGCGGTTGTCCATTCGACCGATATAGGATTGGTATAGCGAACGAACGAACGAGCTCTGCAAGTGAGATACATCCACACGAATACACGAAACTCACACACACACAGATGGATCGAGGATAGCAGCAGTAGTGCAGCGTAACTCCGATGGCCGAGCGCAGAGGAACGTAGCCGTGGTTTTGCGGAGCACCGCAACCGGGGCTACACCCACACTCTGCCGCAGACTCTCTCGCTCTCTCTGTCTCTCTCTCTCTCTCTCTCTCTCTTGCAGAGAACGAGAATAATCATTCGCGGCCCCGAATACATTACCCGTGTCATTTATTTTGGTTTGTTGCGCTTTTGTTTTAATGATTTAGCGCGCCGCGGAGAGAGGCCGGGCCCTCGACGGCCAACAAAATGGCTAATGAAATCCAAAGCGGCACTGAGGGTTTCGGTGCGTAATTCAGCTTAGGTGTAGGTATAGCGAATATCGTTCCTTGTTCTTTCTTTTGGAGATGCATTTACTTTTGGAGATAGTTGAGAAGCATAGGTTGGTTTCATTGTTCAAATTGCAGAAAAAGTAGAAGATAGTTAGTCTATGGATGGTAATCTGTGTATTGGAATGGCATAATGATTTTTTTCTGTTTATTGGTGAGTATTGCGAAATCATTTGGTTTTACCTTCAATTTAGCGATGGCATTAGTGAGGACCAATTGATAACACCATTAATTTACGTGTTCCACGTATAAATTTGAATCTACTCAAATAACCTGCAACCCCCTCACAGTCATTTCTGTAATGGATATAATAATTTTCGAAATTACAGGCTATTAAAATTCACTAAATGTATTCAGCCGGGAAAATATTTTATGTTTTGTTTTCAATTATGTCAACTACATTAAACCCTAATGGTTTTGGTAATAATTTCTCAAAATAGAAAGATACATGAAAAAAAATAATAATATTTATTTCAGTTTTTATTGTAAGAATTGTTACAGAAACTCATTACACGCGTGAATTCGCATTCACATCGCACAATTTTTATCTCTACATCTGTAAACACACAAAAACATTATTTGACACAGGGGGGGGGGGGATATTTTTCTCTGGATTCGGAAACTAACCGGAATGCCAAATCCTCCCTTATCAGGTGGCTATAGGGTAGGATTTATCGTTACACGGCGATTTTAAACGTGATTAAACTTGTGTATCCGAGGGAAACAGCCTCTATTGATTTCTGCCGAGAGAATAATGTTCTTCCATTAATGATCACGTCCTGAATAAATCATTCGATAAAATAGACCGGCTGCGACCAGACGAGCCCACGAGGCGTGATTATAATGTGCAAGGCCAACGCCATAAATTGATCTTTTAGTCATTGGAGGGCTCTGAGATTACGACAGCAGTGATTTAAACTTCAAATTGTATCGCGCGTGCGGCTTATTTTAGTATTAATTTAATTAACTCTTACCTAATTACCAATAAATAATTGCGATTAATTTAGTGGCAGGCGAATACGCGCGGTGCGGTCCAACTATACTGCGACGATCCATGATTTACGACGCATTCGGTTCAAAATGCCGAGCTCGTGTTTCCGTAAACTAAACGATTTTATTTCAATTTTTATTGAATATTTTCAAGGTTTTCAAATGTCATAATGGCCTCCGCACGAACAAAGGAACAGAGCACGGCACACAAGATTAGCTTTGGTTAGTATATCTATATAGATACGAACAACAAGATATTGTGTGTTGTGTTTAGAGCTATATAGATATAGCCCACATATTTTTAACCAATAAAAATTGCTTTATTTCCAGATTGATTCGAACATTTTAATCTATAACTCGCTAATTGAGCAAAATGGGCTCGTAATAATAATTCTTAGATCATTAAATAGCAGTAGTATCAGTCAATTGAGTGCGAGTCAAGCTTAGTGTCGGTCTTTAAATTACCGTGACCTACAAAGTCAATCGTCGGTGGTGCGCGAGGAAATCACGAAGTCTCGCTCACACGCTCACACACACGCACACGCACACACACTTTCGTTTTGTTAGAGGATAGGAGGAGAAAATAGAGTATATAGCGAGGGGGCAGCCAAATCGTAGCATAGAGAGAGAGAAAGAAAGAGAGAGAGAGAGAGAGAGAGAGAGAGAGAATATACATCGTTAAGCGAATACTCGAGGGCATGATCGTAGCCACAAAGCGAAAACATCTTGATTTATGAGCCGAGACAATCAAGCGCCGCTCATTTATATCGATACACTCTCCTCGGCTCTATGCTCCGGCAGCGCGGTGACCAACATTTCATTGTTTCGACGGTCGGACGCCTCCAGTACTCGCTCTGCTTTTTTCGCTTCCGTCCGTATACCTTTTTTTTACCGACGTGGCTCGCTGCTCTTCGATTTCGAGAAATAACTGGGGGGATGCTCAGATTTTTCTTTGTGTCGAGGTTTTTGTAACGTATATCGCTTCGAAACGAAATATTCGGTGATCACATCGACGAATCGGAAAAAAGCTTCCTCTCGCGCGTACTCGATTAACGTTTGAACGCTCTCGGCCCAGCGCTGTAATATTAACAAAAATCAATAGTAGTTTATCCCCTAATTTAAATGTAACGAGCTTAATTTAATTTGCGCGGTAATTTTCGAGCTCTGAAAACTTGACGGGCAAGCGCGTAAAAGTAATATCGCGATTGATTGACGATCTCGGGTTTTTCATATTTATCAATATCGAGTAGTTATATGAAAATTACAGCGTCATTTGAGCGGTTAATTGTTCATCAGACTGGACGCTATATTGCATCATTTTTCAGTCATCCATCCTCGCCTTTCAATTGCAAAATCGCAAAATTACCCGTTCGCCAAAGGTATGTACAACAAATGAATTAAGGGAAGAGCGGGGCGCTATGAGACTGGTGGTACATAATCTAACCATTGAATATTGTAAATATCCGATTAAGGGCATAAACAACTCAATTTACTTGTTGGTACTACATCAAAATGTTAAAATTAACAGTTATAAGACTTTTTATAGCCTGTAAACATTCTTGTCATTATTAAAAAGACTATCAGCTAATCGCGCACTTTAACTTGTTCCAATTCTATTCTTGAAGAACATTGAAATAAAAATATCTCACGGTGCAAGATAATTTTTGCAAGTATAAATTATTTGTATTTGAATTCGAAGTAGTCGGCACCGCCCCGTTCACCCTTACACAGTGACTCTAACAAAAATCGCTCAGACGCACTTACGGGTAAACAAATCTTGCGCAGTCATAATTGCAGAGCGAGGCCTATAGCCGTTAAGAGAAGCGCGGCGAGAGCCGAGGATTGCAGCCGGTGTATTCTCGCGAGGCCTCAAAGGATATCTCGCGCGCCGATTGGAATTGGCGTCTCCCGAGACACACGGAGAGTCCCGGCCTCCGAGAATGAGGCTGCGCATTGAGACAAATGGCACGGGAGACGATGAATCATCACGCGTCAAAAGCAGGAAGTACCTTCGTGACTCATTCTCTCTCTCTCTCTCTAGATACATATACACGTCTGTCTCTCTGTGTATGTGTGTATATGTATGGTCTCGCTATACCCATTTGCAGGCCTTGTCACGAAACTTCGCGGTGGCTATAGCTGTAGATGTATAGAGTGCATGTGTGCTAGTGTGTGTTTGATGAGGGACGAGCGAGGAAAAAGAATATATGTCTCTCTCTCTCTTTCTCTCTCCTCTTTGCGCTCGTTCGAGCGAATTTTCGCGCCCCATGCCTATTATTTCCCGGAAAATTTATAACTCCCTGACGTTTAAAATTGCGCCCCCTGGATATAGCGACGGAATTGAAGATTTGAATCGAAAGTGATTTCCTTTTTCTACGAAATGATTGGTGTGTGTCCCTATACGACCTGAACTTTTTTACTTTCCTTTTTGTATTATATATTCTTCGGTTAAGAGATCATTTTCTTTTTCGATTTGAATCTACTCGATTTGCAGAAGCAAAAAAGAAAAAGCTTTAGACATCAATGCAACATTTATGACTCAGAGTTCGATGCGATTGGCTCGATGTATATATAGTATACTGTATTTTCACTGCCAGCCAATAAAACAATTCATTAAATACGAGGCAGCGCGCGACAACCGAGACTTCCTCTCTCTCTCTCTCTCTCTTGCTTTTCTCGAGAGAAGAAAAAAAACTTTTATTAACCATTCAGCCGTAAAATTCCTCAGCTTGTATTGTGCGCGCCGAGGCAATCAATTGACCCATTCCACTTAAAGTATACAGGAGGGTAAGAGAGAGAGAGAGAGAGAGAGAGAGAGAGGCTGAGCGCTAGTTGTTGCAGGTAATAGCTTTTTAAATATATTGCTAATTCTCTTAAGATAATAAAACTCAGCGCAGTCGAGAGAGTGAGAGAGAGAGAGAGAGAGAGAGAGAGAGAGGAGGCGAGTACCTTTTTCCAATTAGCTGCGAACAAACGCGACGCGAGCCGGCACAGAAGATTTAAGAACAACGAAAACGACCGAACTACGCGCGCGAGACTGGAAGAAAAAGTCGGCGAAGAAAACAAGAGAGAGCGAGAGAGAGAGAGAGAGAAAAGGGGTGAAAATGCCACTTCGGAAAAGAGGCAATATCGACAAAGCGGCTATGTGTATACCGGCGGGGAGGAGGGGGTAGGAGGGAAAGGGAGCGCGGAAAGTGAACTCCTTCACAGGCTATAGAGACTGCGAGGGAATGAGAAGGCGCGAAAAGATTGTCTCTCCCGACTGCCGAGGGAGATTAAACGCGCGCGACACCTCCTCCGACTGCTGCAAAAACCCAATTGGAAAACGAGAGTGAGAGAGAGAGAGAGAGAGAGAGAGAGAGAGAGAGAGCCCTAAGTGAATTTCGCATTTAATCAGGCGAGCAACGAGAACCAGACTCGTTCTTGCATGCACGACTTTCTCTCTCTCTCTCTCTATCTCGCTCCCGAACGCGTCCGCGCGTGCGCTTTCGATGCAGTATGTTTTTTCTTCCGTTTTGCTATACAGCGCCTGATTATCTGCGTTCCGATACAACGATGCTTTCGGAATGCCTGCATCGTATACTTTTCTCGGTATAGTATATAATGCACTTTGCTGATTTTTAATATATAAATTCACACGCTCCGTTCGCATACGTATACAATCGATTAAAGATTTGAGCGACCGAGTACTTATATACGAGTATCAAGGACATGGTCGAGATAACTGCGGACTCGGGTGAGATTCTCGCGCATTTGAAAATTAAAAAAACTGCACTTGAATCAGTAGTCTTAGGCCGGGCCAAAAGAGAGATATTAGTTCGGAGATAGAGTCGAGGAGTGACTCGGTGAAAGGAGGGGTCCCGCTGTTGAGCTCTCAATGCGGTAAACGGCTGCACATCATTCGCGAGCGAGAATTTCCTTAGTAACAGGACTCACTCTCTCTCTCTCTCTCTCTCTCTCTCTCACTGGGCCATTTGGTTAGTAGCAAGATACAACGCGAGAACGAGGTAGACAGAGATGTATACATAACGAACGCGCGGGGTTGGAGAGAGAGAGAATTCAGTGCTTTTAATCTTTCGCTCATCGTGCGAGAGCTGCTGCCACTGCCGCCGCCGCTACTGCCATTACTGCAAATTAAACGGCCACGGCGCGCAAGACCAACTCGGCCTGCGCGCCTGCACGTGAATGCAATTGCAAAGATGCCCGCACGTGGGTTCCGCGCCGTTTTGAAAGGGATTCGATACTCTCTGTGCATGTGTGCCTGTGTGTCTGTATGCGTGCAGTGCTTTTGGCTTGCTGTGCGCGCAGCTCTTTTAATGCTGCTTATACTGTGACGGGAGTTCAAAGAATTTTAATGCGGAGTCTCGTGTCGATGCGATGAGGGAGAGTAAGAGCTTCTTGGTGAACTATCGCTAAGGTGAAAATTGACATGTGTTCCGGATTCGTTTGAATTACGTTATTTGCCGATCTGTTTATTCAACAAAATAATAAAATGATTGATCAATAGATTTTTATTTTGTCCAATCTGAAGAGAGTCAACGGATATCCTTTGGACGTCCCCCCATCAAAACGAAATCTAGTCCACTCGTACAAATTTTCTTTTCGAAATTTCATTTATATCAAGCACCGATAACCTCGTTTCACGATACACCCAGACCCTCGCTAAACAACGCGCGCAAGCCCTAAACGCACATTTAACAGCGCATAACGAAGAACCTTATAAAAGCAGCAGCAATAAGGACACTCCATAATATAACATTTTGATGGCCGATGAAAATTGACGCTCGCACTAGGTAATCGGCCACCGGCCGCGAGCCCACTACGAAAGCATTTACTCCCCGCAGACGCCCATAGCTCCCGTGTCTAGCCCATACATACATGTTCAGACTGCACGATATGTCCGCAGTGTAGTGCAGGTCTGCACTCCGCGTGCGCTTTTGCTCAGTCGGCTGCTAACGCTGAGGCCAAAGCGAGCGGAAACAAAGGCTCTTGAAATTCAAACGGCGTATATACGTATTGCCGGGCGACGCTCGTGTGGTGATCGGACCGATGCTTCTGCTACTGCTGCTGCTGCTGCTGCGCCACACCAACTCCCTCCCCCTCCCCGTTCTGCCGCCCCGAAATACCACAATCGTTTCCCGATCGCGCGATTTTCCGATTTCGCGCGAGTGTGTGTAAAACAGGGCCGGTGGTGTGTATAGAGGGACAGAAAGAGAGAGAGAGAGAGCGAATGGAAAGATAGAGAGAGAGGGAGAGAGAGAGAGAAGAAAGAACGGGGCGATTGTCCCACGTACCCTCGACGCGGGAATTGTATCGTGTCGACGAGTAACCGCCCCGGGGGAGAGAACGAGAGTTCAACGCTCGTTTACTGGGAAACACCGATTGCCCGGTACACACAGCCCAGCCGTAGTGGGAGGTGGTAGACGACGGCAGACACACACACAGAGAGAGAGAGAGAGAGAGAGAGGATGGAAGGGCGCGCGTAACGGAACACTGCTCAAAAGATACGCTTGCGCAATTGCTGGCCGGCTCTCCCTGTGTGTAGCTCTGCAGCAGCACCCCTTTTTCAGCTCAGGGGAAAGTGATTAAAGTGTGTCCTGGATTCAAAGAGCACACGAGCTGCCGCCGCTGGGATATGCGGCCGGACGACAGTTTTTAGACACGCGCCAGCGAGACACTCTTCTTCCCTGTATGCGGTTCATTTGTTCGCTTTGCGTTTTAGCTTGCGATCGCTCGATTTCTCTCCCGGCCCGGCGAAAAGACTGAGCCAGCAATTTCCGGTTTTGAGGCGCTTGCTCCCATTAGAAAGAGAGAGCCTGCTTTTCAATACGGACGAGATGCGCGCGAATGTGTGTGTATTTCTGCGCGCCCTGGAACTTTTGACGCTTGTTGACTTTGCGGTTTTTCGTGCCGATCGCGGCTATTAACCGAATTTCACACCGATGAGACTGGATTTATCGAGCTCTACGGTACTACGATTATTCGCTCAATAGCTGGCTAGTTTAATAGATGTTTAATCGTTATAAACATTTAGGAAGATCTTGCAAAGACAATGCTATCATAAATTTACAACGGGCATGACTCAATTTAAAGATATTTCGTAGGATATACTACAACAGTTAAGAGTCTTTCTATAGGTGAGGGTCAAAACTAATATTTTCCATAATCTATAAGTCCCGCGTAACTTCGCACAGCTTCTGCATAATGCGCTTTTATCTGGCGCTATACATCTTAAATTCATCAGAATATAACGCTTATCAACAATTCAAACGAACGTAATTTCAATTTAAAAGCCAAACGAGACTCGAGTTACAGTCTCAAGAAGGCGAACTATATACCTGTACACACAGCTCTAAAGTTATTTTTAAGTCGATCGATTGAGCTATTAAAGTTTAGGCGAAAGTCCCTCGTCGTCGGGAGAGAAGAGCTTTTCTGCGATAATTTCCGTCTCGATTCCTCCGTCACATTTTCCCCCGTCTCCAGCTTTTTTCCTCTCTCTCTCTCTCTCTCTCGCCCTTCCTTCCTCCCTCTTTTACATTTTCGTCCGCCTAATTCTCTCCTTTTATTAGGCAGGCCGTTTCTCTCTCTCTCTCTCTTGCTCACTTTTTCCACGCGACATTGTCGTCCCTCTCTCTCTCTCTCTCTCTCTCTCTCTCTCTCTCTCTCTCTCTCTCTGGCTGGCTGGCTGTGGGTCCTCCTCCTCTCGGCTCTCGTTCGTCACCATGCACACGCAGAGAGGTGCAGAGCAGCAGTCGTAGGTTCCACGGCAAATTATTTGCTCCGCCGGAGCATGAATTCCAACCGTAATTACATTTCGCCTGATATTCTATTAGTATTACCCGGGCTACGCGCTCAGTCGCTCCTTCTACGCGCTAGGACGATGGAAGAAGGATAAGAGGGCGAGAGAAAAACACAGCTAGGGAGAGAGAGAGAGAGAGAGAGAGAGAGAGAAATAGGAGGGAGCCTGAACGGAAGAGGGAGTAACAAAACGACGCTAGTGCGTTAAAGATCCATTGACAAATGAGCGACAATTATTATTTCGAGAGGTAACTCGCTTGTCTGACAACACTTATTCAATGTCTGTGAGTGAACATAGTTGACGAAGATCTAGGATTAATAAAATATGTTGTTTCAAAAAATATCCACATCTCAGAATATCGATTTTCATCAAGTAAAATGAAAATAATTTATTAATTCATCTTTATGCCGATAGTAATTTTAGATTATGCTCGATCTTATCCAGTTTCTCATTCACTCGCACTTACGAACATTTCACAAGCAACTGTGGAAACCAGAACGATCGCTGATTTGAAACATCATTAAGGAGCTTGTGTGTAAGCAGGTTCATAGCGCTATATATGTAAATATCACAGCTGAATAATTTTACGCCTGGACGAAATTAACGAAAGCATGACAATTTTCCCACACCACAGCCGATCCCTTACTCATCGCTATACCGATGATAAACAGCTAATATCCCCTGTATTTCCGCTTGCGCGCGCGCCTCGAGCCTCGATTTCACCCGATAATCGGATTCTCTTTTCATGGGACCCTGGAGCCTCGTGACACGACGAGAGCGCGCCCAGCCAACCAGCCAGGCTCGGGCAAAAAGGATTGGAAGGATACGCTGCGTATAACCTTCGCTTCGTAGTAAAAAAAAGAGAAAGAAAAAAAGACACAGAGAGACGAAAAACGAGGATATCGTTGGAGAGTGTACGCGAGAGAGAGTAGAAATCCCGATGTGCGACACGGAGGTGCGAGAAAATGGAAGCCGAAGATCAGACCCCGGGATTCTCAAAATACGTTCGATTCGCTTTTCCGCCTGATGTATCTATATATACGGCTCGCCCGTGCAAAATTTATTTTCTCAGCCTCTTCGTTTCTTTTTTTTCCGTTTTTTTTTATCTTCGTACACGTCCTTTTGCCAACTGGCGGCTTTAATGGATTTCTTTTTACACGAGCTGCTCTTACGCCTGGATACTTTGGAACTAATTATATACGGCTTCGTTTCAAATGACTGAGTGATTATAATTTTTATCCAATCCGTCCACTTGGTTTTTCCAGGTACACCTTTAGTGCGAAGAATCGCAGGAAACGAATCGAAGAAAAATATCTGAGGATCTATAGATATTTCAGTCTGTCATAACGTAGTATGCATATTTATTTTACCGTAAATATTCAGCCTGCTATCGCATAGATGTTATGAAATAAGTTGTAAGAATAATCCGGCAACCTCTTCATTTTCGATATTTTCCATTATAAAACAGTCTTAAAGTTTCATCAAAGCTCGGGCCGAAAAGAAGAGTTAAAAAGGCTTGAAACATAACCAATGCAAAACAAGCTTACAAATCAGTAAAGGTATTCGATCACCCATATTACTCACCATTTACGATAAGCTTAATTGAACATCTTGTTTTATCTCGATATTAATTCATCCGGGACGACAAAATATCGATATCCAATTCCGCTTGTTTGGTCAGGCGATATTCAAATCGATGACGTTACGAAAGAGAGTATAGGAGTGAGAGTATACAACGAGAGCAAAGGAGAGCGGGAGAAAGAGGAAGGCCAGTTCAAGTGGCATTCAGAGGTGGCAATCGAGCGTCAAAGATCTTTAAACGTTCGGCGTCGTCCCTTTTCTCCTCCCCCCCCCCCTTATCCTCTTCTACTTCGGCTCTTGTGTTGTCATCGTCGTTCTCGCTTACCCTGGGGATGCTCGTCTGTCTCTCTCACTCTCTTTGCTCGAACGTTTTGCAACGGAAGGGGAATGGGAAGGAGGAGTAAAACGAGAGAGCCACCCCTATTGACAAGCCGAAGCAGCCGCTCGAATACCGAGACGCTCCACTTGAATCTACTCGATACCTCGCTTGGACGAGCTTCTCTTCTCTCAACCTCTCCCGCATCTTTGTTAATTTATCCAGCGTAATTAGCGTTAATTTCGGCCCCTCTTTCTTTCAAATATCAAAGCGTTAGAAGAACACTTGAGAGTATTTGTTTGCTTTTATTTTATTGATAATCTTTTATGTAATTATGCAGGTAACTACATCAAGTGAACGATGATTGATTGAAGAATTAAAAGTTGATAAAAAAGACCATAAATGTACACTTTCGTTATCTTCCGTATATACCACCGAGAAAAATGAAATAGTCCTATTTATAATCCACCAGAGCCATCTATTTTATTTGATATCGATCGTTGAAATGACTTTGTCTTCATTAAATGCGGTCTACTCTATACTTGAGTGAAAAAATTTTCCGTGGCAACCATTACACCAAAATACAGTCCTATACACAGCTAAACGCGGCACCGACCATTTCCTCAGCAGCAGCCGCGCCAACGCTAAAAATACTCATCACCGATCTTCTAGCGGCGCGCACCCCGAAAAAGTAGACCTTAAAAAAGAAGATTGACTTCCAAGTCGGAGGGGTTAAAGTGCGTAATCAGCCAGTGTTTTCCCGGCCGAGTCTCGATAGGGGCCTTTCGCGGTAAGAAACAGCCGCTCGCGGCAGGGAGAGAGAGGCTCGAGCGACTCTGCGGAGGACGGGAGGGCGTGAATCTTTCATGGCATATTTGCCGCTCGCGCATATAACTACTTTGCGGCCGGGAAATTCTGTCCGAAACGCTAATGAAATCCGAGGGGGCCAACGAGCAATTTCTGAAGGTGCGGCTTACCGGCCACACGGCTTAATCTAACTCTGTAGCTGCGGAGACTTTGCGCCGCGGGGGATGGGAACGAATGACTGAGACTCTCTCTCTCTTATGGCTTCCACCCCGCCGGCTTTCAGCTACGAAGTCATCCGCGAAACTTGTCTCCCTCTCGCTTCCACGGGCGCGTAGCGGTATCGAGGCCCCCGACTATATGTATATATAGTCTTACACATCGACGACAATGAAACTTAGTTCGATGAGAAACCCCGGGATGTCGATGCCACCGAGGAGAATACGCGGCCAGAGCTGACGCGGTTGTGGTCTCTCTCTCTCTCCTTCTGCAAAATTCGGTAACGCTGGCTTGTATCGACTGCGGCATTTGGGTCGATACGCTCTGTAGCGCGGTAATCGCTGAATCTAGTTGTTTATAGTTTTTTTTTTAATTTCGTTTTTGCGTAGGAAATACTTGAATGCGAACGATTTCTTTTGCGGAGTGTACGGAGCTAATTCTGTACAATGACATAAAATAATTATCATTTTGGTGAAACTATGTTCAAGAAACCATCGCGTCTTAACTCCTGCTTACCCTAAATACCAAATTAAAATATTCATTAATTGTGAGAAGAATATTATATTATAAAATAATTAAACTCACATATCCAATGTAGTACTTTGTCAATATGGTGAGTAGTATTCAATCGGTTATTACCTGCAACCAAAAATTGAAATTGTTATTTATAAAAATTCATCACTAATGCATCTATAATAGAAATATATATTATATTTATTATCAACATGTTATGTTTTTTATAAATTTATATATTGTTCCGAAAGCAATCTCACTATAAATATACGCTCAACTTGACATTAATGATCCCATTTTGTTAAAAAATTCTAAAGTTAATCAACTGAGCAACAACGTGAGAGATTCGTGAATTAATATTCGAGAAAAGTTTGACCGACGAATCCTCAACGGGCCGAATTAAATCTCGACATGTCTCGGCAGTGACGTTACGTCAGCACGTGGCGCGCACCGTCAATTTCTCCTGGTGAAACTCGGAGATGTGTGTGTGTGCTGCGACGGAACGCGGCGACGGCAGTAGCTCGCACGATTTGAACGGGTGGCGCGCAGTTCCCCGAACGCCCCTGATGAATAAAATAAGGTCGTGGAACGTGGCGTAAGAGGCTGGGGTGTTCGATGCCGTTGGGTTGGAGAAACTTGGGCAGGACGTCGACTGCATTACAAGCAAAAGCCCCGCGGATCGCTACACGTATAAGCCAAGTCCCCCGTCTCTCTCTCTCTCTCTCTCTCTCTACGTATGTGACACTTAACCTTATTTAACCTGCTAGTCGGGTATGCGTCAAAGTAAGGTGAAACAAGAAGTGAAGAGAGAGAGAGAGAGAGGGAGGGAGAGAGAGAGGGAGAGAAGGCTAAGGTAGTAGTTAGGTGAGCCGCAAGTGATATATCGATATGCAGACTCACGCAGTCCTCCTTCCGGAGCTTCAAAGAGATCGAGAAGTGAGAGAGGTAGAGAGAAAGGGAGACGGATCATGGATGGGTAGATGGATGGATGGAGTATCTTCCTTTCGACGAGAGCTATGTAATGCAGGTAAGAGTTCATGTATCCGTGTTTCTTTAAGTAAAAGTGCACGATGTGACGTACAGAAAGTTTCATGCCACACCGGGTCGAGAATACCAATTTGTCTTTTCGGACCGATACTTTGGAAGTCGCATATACTTTTGCAATGTCAAGAATGTAAAATTATAGAACCGTAAAATTATAGTATTCTTTGCTTTCATTTTATAACTCCGTAATTTTGAAGTTTCTTTCATTGTTTTATTAAAAAATGTTTCAGTTAAATGTGCATTACAAATCCAAACTCGGATAATAACTCGATCTTTAAGTAGAAAAAGTATTATTGGTCAGCCAAACAGATTGTAAATTCATTTTATACATATAGACGTACTTTTATAAAAGTGTCTATTCATGAGATAATTATTAGAAAAACAAACATTTTCGATGATACTTTATTTAAAAATCTATAGGATATCGATCAAATAAATTTTGAAAAGCAATATAACAAAACCATTTCAACGACCAATGAGTTAAAAATTTCTTCCTAGTCAACCATTAATCATTCCGTTTCCACATTTCAGACTAATTAAATATAAGTCACGAGCCGTGAAAAGGAGAGAACAAAAAAAACAGGAGCCGTAAGTAAAATTAGCAGTGCGCAGTAGGCGGGGAAGAAGAAAAATTAAAAGTGATTCTAAAGCTCGATTGGACGGTTCGTCGTGTATATGGCAAGGTCACTGCGCAATCTCGTCGCCCGATGAAATCTCACTTGGGGCAAAATTGCAATGAGTTTCACTCTCACCACCCTCCCGCCATATATATATACACAGCAAATCTGGAGCTCCGATGGAATTTTTCCGCAAGAAAGGCGTGCGTCATCCTTATTCCCGCTCCGCGCGCTCGCAATTCGCTCTTGGCAATTTGAGTCTCGCGCGCGCTCGAGGGGCAGAGGGTGCAGTAATGCTTGTCTAAATAGGCGACGATACTCGCGAGCATTATTTCACTCGAAACTCGAGCTTATGGTGCGCTTCGGTATAAAGTAGAATTTTATTGTTTGGCGCGAACCTTTGAATTACGACATATAGTCCGCACGGAATTAATTACGCTGTGGACAAAGAAGACGTGTATAATAGAATCGTTTTAATATGAATATGACTGAAAAAGCGATAGGTATTTCTCGTCTAGAACGTTTTATTAGAAAATATCAGTCGAAATAGCACCAGCCCCTCGAGTTTTTTTCCATAGCCCCCAAATTAACTGCAAACTTGTCATGCCGAAAGCAGTAAATTAGGCTTTCGGAGTGCTACGAAGGTAAGCATCAACACGCCATAAACAGCTCAGCCAAAAAGCGAGGGAAATAAAAGGAAAAGCGAGCCACGCACCGCTTCTGGTAGGGACAATATAGGCTGTAATGCTCAAAAGTCTCCTCGAGAAACCTGATGAAGAGCTCACGAAGCCGCGGGATTATCCTCCTGTATATAGGACGATAATCCGCGAAATCTACGTCATTCCTCATGTACAATCGACGCCACTCGTATACGCTGGACTAGCCCTCTCTTCTCTCTCTCTCTCTCTCTCTCTCTCTCTCTTTCTCTCTTGGATGGACAGCGGCCGAGTATACGACAATTCCTCACGTAGACGCGGCGAGGACGAGCACGACAGTTTCATCAGTATGGCGGACACGTAAAACATCCTCGCCAGCCATCGCTTTTCCTCTCCTATTTTCTTTCACTTTAATTTTATTTATCTCCATTCCTAGAGCTTGCACGAGCTCACACACACACACACACATATCTATCCTGCTGTTCGTCACGGTCACTCCCACTTATTCCGCGTCGTCGCTTGGAAAATGGATATTATTATATCCCCGACACCATTACCTTCTTCTTTGTATTCCTCTCCTTCTTCGTCTTCGTCGTCTTCGTCGTCGTGTCCGATTGCGGATGTGTGTACGTTCAATTGAAGTGCCGGGCCGCGCTCGTATAACAGTGGATCTGTGTGTGTGTGTGTGTGTTGGTACGGGAATGCCGGACGATAGTTATTTCGTGAGAGTACCGAAGTCAGTGTGTGTGTGTGTGTGGGTGTGCGTGCGGGTTTCTGTGAGATGTACACTTCGAATTTTACGTGTTTTTCTACTGAATTTTCTTTCAGTGCGAACGAAATTCCGAAACCTTCTTTTATTGCTTGCGTTTGTTTTATATCTCCTTGTTTCGATTAAATCTGTAAATTGAATTACTCCGAAAGAATTTTTAAGAGGGTTTAAAATTATTTAATTTTACATGTGATTCTAAGAGTTGCAATAATTAGTATGTTTCTGTTATTAAACATGACATGAGATTGCTTTGTTAAAAAAAAAGGTACAGTTTCTTAGACTAAAATATTCATGCAAGGGTGAAAATTGTTGTTGGTGTAACCAGATAATGTAAATTTTTGGAAACGAATATATTTATATGCAAATTTCGATTAAACTTTGTCTGCAATTTTGTTTAACTTTTCTCGTATCTGCATGAATATGTTAGCTAGAAGAGTTGCATCAACGGGTTAAATTTTCAAAGAATTTCATTATTACACCTGGCGTCTCTCTTGATATGCATTGAACCGTGTAATTTAGTTCTGCTGTAATTTATCAGATCTTTCGTCTGTAAAGAAATGGTCAAAGAGAGGAATATTTCGAAATTTTAATTGAGTTCCTCAATTAAAATTTCTTGCAACTCTCATTTAGTGTAATAATTAATTTTGATGAAAGTTATAAAATGAACGATTTTTTTGCAGCTGCAAGAATGTAATTAAAATCACTATATAATGATTGCTATAATACAACAATGAATTAAAGTTATTACACATTTAATATTTGCTTACAATAACATTGAATTTTTACAATTAATTCCTAATTCGACATGTACGTGGAATATAATAAAAGTTCTCGTTATTGATTTGGTTATATGTATATTCTAATGAAATCAATGACCGAAAATGCTTTCTATGCCATGAAAGAATTCGATGTATAAATTGCTAATTCCTTCCGCGCTTTATGCAATCGCTGACCGGCCCGATGCTCATCATGCTCCCACAAGCGCTTTGATTCACAAAAAGCGGGCATCGCAGCAGTACATTATTTCCAAAAGTTAAACACGCGCTCTCTCGGAGTGTATAAACTAATTAGAACATTGAACGGCGGAGCGACGAAGCCATTGTTGCCAAGTGGCCCATTGTTATCGTTCAATTTTTCATTCTTTGTTATGGCGCTGGAAAAAATTGCCGCCGACGCCGCCACTGCCTTTTTTCCCTTCCCTCCCCTCCTGCTGCCTGTATCGACACACACACACACACACACACACACACACACACGTGCGTATATACATATAGGTATAGTACGAGTAGGTCCAATAAATATCGGGGATCGGTTGGGACAGCCGCTCGTATATATCGATGTTATACGAGCGTCCGTCCTCTCGACGTGTCTCCGGCTCTTCTGCTGCTACGCTCGTTCATCGGCGCACGGCTTTTATGCGATCCTTCGTGTTGTGTCCGCCGCGGACAGTATATACGCTATACATGTATACGTGCACTGGCTGCACATAGAGACACGCCGGACTTTAGCGAGAAGGAAGCGGCTGCGCGGCGTCGAATCACCGCCATCTTGTTCGTCTGCCGTATCCTCTATACCTTCGACTCGAATTTACTGGCGATTCAACGCTCTGTATCGTCTGCCTCCTCTCGCTCCTATACTTATTCTTCTTCTTCTATTACTTCTTCTATACTTCTTCCACTGCTTTCGTCTTATTTTTTTTACGACGAAGGACAGCTTTTAGTATCGCGGTGTGGCTTCTTCATGGCTTTTTTTTTTCGGTCATTTCGCTGAATTATTTTTCCGTATATTCCCTTCTTTTCACGGCCTCGTTGGGTCAGCTGAGATTTCCCGAAGAATTTGGCGAATCGTTCCTTCGATCGGATTTACCAGCCTCCATCGATTTAAAACTTGCATTTTCATTGAACGTTTATCAACCTTTAAAACCAGCGAATGAAAGTGGGATGTTGCAATTATAACATAAATATGTATACCAAATCAGTGGAAAAGTTGGGAACCAATGTTCATCCGGAAACACTACATCAAGCACAGGCTATAGTATATAACTGCAATCCGAAAACGCAGAGAATCACACGGTCCATCAATCGGGAACTGTACACACGGCCGCATGCTGCAAACGCATCGGAGAAACAATTCGTCTGGTTCGTATCTATATATATATACATATATGTCAGGCAGTGATGCAGCTCCCGCGTCGCACCTATAAACCAGCGAGTGGGTCCCCAGCCGTCCTCCAGTCAGCCTCTCTCGGCTGCTCCAGCAATGCGAGCGAGATTGAGCGAAAGGCGAGGGGGTTTGGGGGTGGCGCAAAAGATGGCCTGGCTGACAACCCTTTACATTTTAATTACGCCCGTCTTAAAAGCCAATAAAGTCCTCGGCCGCCCGGAGCACCCCGGCTCACTGCTCTCCTCCTCGACAGCCTGCAGTGTTACTCAATCTGCCTGGCGTCTTCTGCTTCCATGATATGTAGCTGGGATGGCTCGTCGTGGATGAGACTGGGAGCCACTGGGGGTACCGTCTGTGCGCCTCTCAGAACTTCTCTCTCTCAGCCTCGAGCTTATCCGTCCATTTAGCTTCTCTTGCACACACACACACACACACACATATACAAGCGTACAGAGTGAGGCCGTGTGTGAACTCGCCTTACGCGCCCGGTGTACAATATCCCTTTATCACTGGCACGCTTACTTCAAAGTTTTTCCTCTCTCTCTCTCCCTTTCTCTCTATATCGCTCTCTCTCTCTCTCTCTCTCTATCTTTCCCTGTATATACAGTATATACTTCACCTTCTCTCAACTCTAGACGCCCTGCAGCTCATTTTTTAAAGCCTTATTGCTGCGCGGATCCTTCTTATTTCTTCATTTTGTTACTGAATTTTCATTAGATGCGGCGCGCCCGGCGTTCTATCCTTGAAAGGGGAAGCGCTGCTGCTTCGGTGATGTTGCGAGCAATACGGTGTTTATTGAGATTTGTACGATGAGGGCGCTTCTTGCTGAATAGTTGTAATGAGCGTTTCATAATTTATCCTTTAGCAAATGCGATTGATTAAGTACTTTATTATTTTGTTTTGTTCTTCTTTGATTGGTAACCGATTGTCAACGGTACAAGAATGTTACTACAATGAAAATTTTGATAACACAACCAAGCATTTCACATAGCAACTTTATATACTTTCTGTAGAGTTAACTGGACGCACAACGTTCCAGTTATTCCAAACGATTTACTGCAGCAATATTTTTTTTTAAACGCAAACCAATAAAACTTTGACGTGTCACATTTCGTCCATTCTTTTTATTATTCAAATGTATTTTAAATACAGCATTGAAAGACAGCATTTGAAGTACTCTATTTTGAATACTGTTTGAAATACAGCTATTTCAAATACTGTATTTTGAATACTGGATTTTAACTACAGTATTTTAAATAATTTTCTAAAACACTTTAGACATTTAAATGAAGTATTTAAATACAATTCCGCAAAATGCATGCCCATCCCTGTTTACAATCCTCAGTGTCTAAACATTACTCCATTTTATTTAACTTTAAACTTTTGCAATATTATAATTATTTATTTTTATGATTGATCACATCCTTATCTACACGTTTCATTATCTACAAAATTTTATAATTAACGATTAGCCATCAGTCTTCGATAGTTACTCCAGTACTTAATTAACGTGATAACGATTCCCTCTAAAAAAGAAAAAAAAGAAAAATAAAACCCCATCACTCACGCACTTTCGCTAAATTTCCGCGGAAATGGCTGGAATCGATCTGAAAATCAGTGAGGCAGGACTGAAGGACAGAGCCGCGCACTGATGAGCGGCATCAGAAGAAACGCACAGCTCGTTAAGTCAGAGCGACTCGAGCGACTGCGGGATCGTGTAGCGCTCGCGCACGCGAGAGAGAAAGAGAGAGAGAGAGCACACGTTTTATTTAACAGGTGAGCGGAAGAGCCAAGCGTTCGAATGAACGGATCCCTTTGAAGCGTTTCTCTCTTTACGTACTTTGCGCCACTGCTTCTGCATCTCTCCCTCTCGCTCGCTCCCTCACTCTTTCCGTTTTTTCTCTACTATCGCCCAGCGTTGGCTGCTAGCCGCAGACAGTCGGCTCGCTGCTGCTGCTGCTGCTGCTCTTTCCACTGCAGTTTCTCATCTTATTGAGAATATTCGTTAATTATACACTTTATAGCGACGAAACCTCTTTCTCTACTCGTCTTTCTTTTTAGTAACGATGCTCTCCTCTACACACTTTTTGCATTAGACCTCGCGAGAAGCCCTTTTATTACTTTTCCTTTTAACAGCTATACCAAGCAAAATAATACGAGTCTTGTCCCTTGCGCTCTCGTTCCGTGTATATATTCGGGCTTCTTTTGTATAGGTGTAATTATCGACGTGTTTTCAGCGAAGATCATAGTTATTAGAAAGAAGAGCTTTTGTTGACCTCCGAAAGCTTTTCCTGCGAATCTAGGACTGACGATGCCTCCTTGAATAAGGTATTTACTTTATTAAATGTTTAAATGTCGAGTAAAGTTCTTGAACTACAAGGTATACTTAGAAACAAACTGTTAAATTCCTCTACCAGCACTGCAAATAATCTTTCCGCAACGATTTTAATTTTCTTGTGTATATTTATACAAAGAATTTTTTAAAACAAAGATAAGTTTATAGCATTTAATAACATTTTTCGTAGCACGTAGGAGTCTAGTGAAGATACTTTAAGCATCGCGCTGAGCAGCAGGTGAGAAAATCGAGATACTGCAGTAGCAGTAGCAGCAGCAGCCGCAGCGCCTCCAAAAGTAATGGATCCCGAGTAGATAGTCGCGAGCGAATCGACCATTATGTTCACCCCGGCTGAGCACAGCGGCGGCACAACGCAGCGTAGCTCATTATTTTCTCTCTCGCTTTCTCTCTTCTTCCTCGCCTTCCTCATCTTTAGAAGGCCGCAAGGAAGGAGGCGAGAGGAGAAAAAGAAAAGAGGGTGGATAGAAAAAGGCTAACATCCATTTATTCATAGTACTTCATAAATAAATGTATGATAGCCTCTCTCCGACAACAACTGAGCTCCCATGCGCCCCAGACTCAGTCGCGGCACGTTGTAGTATAGTTCCGCCACGGCCACTTCCAGATCTTTATCGTTCCTTTTTTCGGCCGCGCTACCCGTAATACTCGAGCCAGCCAAGCGAGACAGATGACTTTTCGAGTAAATGTTAATGAGAAATTATGGTAATTTATTTACACGTTTTGTCTGCGACTTCATTCATGTATTAGTATAAGGATTTGCGAAATGATTTAGCGGCTGTGTGTTTGAAATAATTTTTCGAATAATATGCTTCGATTTAAATACGTTTCTCTTAATGTACACAAAACATTATTTCTACTGATATGTATGATTTATAATAATATACTTGACATCGTGACACTATCGCGCCCATCGATTCCATATTCACTAATACATAAGCAATATTTTTGTTTATTAATTTCTCGATCAATGACAGTGGTAACTGTCTATAACGTATATTCTGGATAATATCCACGAGAAGTTAAACGAATTTTTAAAAAAGCAATTCTTATAAGAACAATATCTTAAGTACACAAGTGCACTTCAGGAATAGCATTTCCGCGACATCCGACAAGGCTAATCCGGCGAAGTTTGCCAAAAATCACGGAGCTTTTGGGGGGAAACACAAACACAGAAAGAGGGAGAGAGAGGGAGAGAGAGGAAGCATTCGCGACACAGCGCGCGGTAAAGTCGCTGTATCGTCTTACGGGTCGAAAGCTCCCAAGCTTTCACGTCGGAATCATGCATGCGCCGGAGTCTTCGTTACTCGCGCTCACTTGCTCTGGCATGTTTGCAGGGTTGAATATAGGCGAAATTCACTCCGCCACGCACATATACAGCACGTACTGGGTGAGTCAAGTATAATCGTCATCAGTAAAGGGAAATATATGTGATTTGGCGTCTCAAACAGAAATTCGAAGAAGCTGTATAATATGTTGAAAAAAAATAATAGTCTCACCGTCGTTCATCTACAACATTGTTTCTAATGTTGAATCAAAGATGCTATTTTTACACATCGCACATAAAAATGTTGTAATGAAAAAGCGAATTAAATCATAAGTAGAATAAGCCTGGAGTGTGACAAGACTAAGAGTTGTATACCAATTAATAATTCACACGTACCGGTTACTGCCCCCCCCCTCCTCGTCAAGTATTTTCTCATACCCAGGCCCCAGCATTAGAATGACAAAAGCCAAGGTAAATTTAATCAAGGCAAAAAGTTCACTAAATTATTCACAGTCAAGAGCCAAGGCAGAGAGGCGCATCGCCGAAAATTCATCACCCAGTACATGGCGAAAGAGGCACATGCAGAGAGACACATATAGCTGAAACGCACGCGCGCCTCGCGTCCCGGGGTTTCGCGTTCCAACTCGTATCAAGGATAAGTAAGAGTACGTGGTACACGCAGTCACGTAAAGTGCAGGAGTAGCTTCCGCGCAAGCGAGCACAATGTCCGTGCCACGCCAGATCCTCTATGCATACACACCTCTACATATACATACACACATTCACATACATATATATATATATATATATATATATATACGTATATACCGAGGCTGCTGGATGGCAGCTTCTGTAACGCCACACGACACGCCGCGAGAGACGTACGACGGGCCTCGGGATGCGGTACGATAAATACATAACTCTCTGCTGCTGCTGCTGTAGGGGTAGTATGTGCGTAGCGCGCGAGCCTAGCGAAATTCAGCGGCTCGTTTTGAGCTGCTGCTGCTGCTGCAGCGCAATTGACTCAGCGCGCTAGGCGCCTATATTTTAATGGATCTTAAAGGGCCCCGGTTGAGAGGCCGCGCACTTAAGTGCAGCAGCTCTCGGCGCCGACTGGCTCCTCCTGCATCTATGAGATCCTTCACTCGCTATATTTTGACGCATCCGATGCACTTATGCTCGCGCTCCACTCGAATATTTATCATTTCTCTAGGTTATAATTTCCAAGGTAGGGAAACATTACCGTTTTGATGTGATTGTTTTTCCGTGTTTGTAAACAAATCGATAAAAAGGAAAATTTGATCTTGAAGGAATGTTGGTATTCTTATTCTTACCACGTTTCTATACGTTCGTTATCCGTAGCGAGCAAGTATGAAAGCACATGAAACAGTAATACGCTGTATTTCAGAGTACAAGGTTTATCACTCTGAAGGGAAAAAATGGAACTGAAGTAGTAGATTAAAGAAAAGCAGTGATATTCATCCATAAATGATAACAGTGAGATCGTTATGGAATTATCTTCTTTTTAAAGATCCAATTTATGGCCTCGAGCGAGAAATAATGTACTAATATAAATAACCTCTAATTATTTCTTTTATTCGCCTGACTTTTTGATTTAATAATACGTTTATACTTGATTTAAGAACATTAGGCCAGAAGTTTTAATTTATATACTGGGGAGCCGAATAATTATACTCTTGGTACTAATATTGTTCTTTAATTAAATCCCCAGCTTCTTATATTTCATCGTAAAATATAAAATACAACCTTTCTTATTTTATAGTTTTTCTTTTATTTAGTTCACGTTTTATTGCTCGCTACATTTACATAACAGCAGTAAAGTTTTTTCAGCCAACGCGAAACTTTACATCGCTCTCGGTTAAAGTGAAAGGTATGTTTAACTTTCGCGGGCGATTATCTTTATAATAATAATATAATTGCATAAATAATTAAACGAGGAATTTTTACTTTATTTTCCGAGAAAAACTTGCAACGGGAGCATCGATAACGCGCACGAGAGAAAAGCGGCGATAATGCAATTGCTCGCGTGACACCTCGGCCAATGAGACATGCGACTGCGTGACGCGATGCAAAAAAAAGAGGGGAGGTGGGGGGGGGGGTGGAGGTAACAACAAAGGCAGGGAATTCGAACACGTCCGTCTATTGTGTACTATAAAATTCTAATGATCGGGAAATATACTATAGATAGACGCTAAAACACAGACTCGTGAAACGTAGAAATAATTCTACGATCCTAATAAATTATCAAACTTTTTTAAAATTTGACTTATAAAAAAGAGAGAATTGGAGTGAGTAATAAGTGTATGAAAGTATGTTTTTAGAACAAAATATATGCAAAGTATTGATTTGTGTCTGATTAAACATAGATATTACTATTTGAACAGTAGTGTTCTAAGCGTCACATCAAGTTTTTTAGCAAATAAGTTTAATTGTTTATGATACGAAATCACAATATCTGATATACAACAAGATTATTGAAAAGTACAAATTTTCAAGAACATTTATCAAGTTTTATAATTTAACAAAATAAAAAATAAGTCTTGCTCAAAGCTCCATCTAAAATAAACGGGGGAAAAAAACAAATTTTAAAAGTAGCCCAAGTGATTAGTTTTCAATTACAAAGATAAGCCCCGAACTATCGGCGAACATTCTTCAACGTCCGATCCCAACAGTATGAAGTTTTCTTAATCCTCACTCACACAAGTCCAACCTCTCTTCCTCTCTCTTTTGCTCTCGAACTCTCGCGAATCTCTCCTTTTCCCTCTCGTCGCTTCCCTCTCAGTTTCTCTTTTTCGCTCTACATATATCCATTACGTGAACTCCTTCGACAAGGCCGTACACACTCGCGCTGCTGCTCCGACAGGCGACTTAAATCTCTTCATAAGCTCCGAGCGCGCGCGCGAGTATACTCCTATTTCCGATGCCATAAATTTCCCCTCCTTCACCGAATCTCTCTCGACCAAAAATGTATTTCCGACCGCCCAGAACACACACACATACAGACGACCTGCGGTGGTGTGACTTTCTTTGCAAGTCTATGAACGATTTCGAAAAATTCAGTGGATTCCGGGGCTGTCGTCGAACTAACAGGCTACTTCTCTTTTTCCTTCGCGCCTTCTCTTCGACGACAAAGTTATCTTGATACTTCGCGAGAGTACTCCTTTCGACGCTACAAAATGTATTATTTACTTCTATTTCGATGAATATTTATTAACTATGTGTACATTCAAAATTGTGTGTTTAATACCCAGAATTTATAGGCGATCGAGCTCCAAAATTTTGATTTCGAAATCATTCGCGGATTTAAATTGCAAATATCCGATTAAAAAAGTAAATCGAAACTCGAAATCAACCACGAATTCGAGCACAATGCAATGCGCAGCTTGTAAAACGTGAAAAAGAAAAGCCGTTAAAAGCGCGTCATTTTTATCGGTATGGACATTGTCAAGAACATACTGCCTAGCAACATGACATTATACGCTTTCCTCCCCACACACTCAGAGAGAGAGAGAGAGAGAGAGAGAGAGCGAATGCGTATATGTACGGAGGGGGGATTCGAGAGCGCGTAGCCGGGAGACGAGTAAATTCAGGGTAGCGCATAGACACACATACGCGCGCGCGCGCAAATGTCCACTAGGTAGGTGTGTACATATATAGGCATGCGTGTGGGTGTGGAGCAGAGAGGAGAGCGAGAGTCTGCCGTCACATGAGCCGTGATGGTCAACGTACCATAACATTACATCCATCCCATATCCCGGGTGGTGGCGGCGCCCTGCGCCAGGCTATTTCTTTCGGACACGCGATGCGAATCGTCCGACCAGACCGAGCCGCATGCTCCTCACCCGGGCACACTGCTGCACACGCATACACCCAAAATTGGACCTAGTCGTGGTTTATATACTGGCATTGCCTACTGTATCTAACCCGTTGTCTCTCTCTCTCTCTCTCTCTCTCTCCCTCTCTCTGTCTGTCTTTATCTACTGCTAGGAGTTGCTCAGTGTCAAGCCATGCGCGAGGATAAACGCGCGTCTGGAATTATTCTGGAGAAATTTTCTGGATATATGCTCTCTCTTGGGCCTTTCTCTACTGTCTCTCTCTACTCTCTCTCTCTCTCTCTCTTCGCCGTTGCTTATACTTTTTCCCGAGGCGAGCTATGGCGCGCGCACACGGGCTCGATTCGACTTCTTTTGCTGCTCTGCGGACTCTTGGCGGAGAGCTTCCGTACACTACGGATCTCTTGATTATATGGGGTGCAGTCGAGTTTGAAATTGCGAAGAATGAATTCTGCTACTTTACTTCTCTCTCTCTTGCTTCGCTCTTGCGAGATGTGCACGCTTTAATTCATCAAGTGCTTTATTTCGTGCTATATTGTGTTGAATTGTGATATATTAATGGAAGTTTGTGACGTTCATATATCATGTAAAATACAGAATGCAACGTAAAATCGAACTGCAACTCCTTTGCAACGTGCAGTGCATTCTACGAATATGGAAAAATTGAATGAATCAATAATATAGACACCTAACTTCTTTATGACGATATTCTTATCACTTTACAAGTAAATATTACTACTTGCTTGTATAGAGTAGATCGTCCTATTTGATCCGTTGTACCAATTCATTGAGCGAATGAATTCTTATGTCCTAAAACAACTTGTATCTTTGGAGTATTCCTAAAATCCACTTATCATGATAATCTTCAAAATTACTCCCGACTACATAAAATCAAATCTTATATCAAAATCCAGGAACACTCGAGAATATCGAGTTGACGGGCGCGATAATTCACGAGCAAAGGATCGTGTCTATTTTTAGTCTCAAAGCAGGATAATCCTATTTCCATTCATAACTGTGCTGCACGGATGCACTTGATAATCGGGAGCTGTCGGGGCGTCGTAAGCGACAGGTGATGCGCGATAAAAGAGCGGACGAGCGCGAAGATCCAGCCGCGTCACACAGACAGAGAAAGAGATAGGCTGCCAGGTGGTGGTATATGTACAGGGGTATATATGTATATATGGAAGAGCATCGCGCGTCGCGTCGCTCGTCTTAAATTGGCTTTGCTCAACGGCTGGCTGCCGTTTGCGCCGGCACGGGGCTACGCTATACCGCTGCTGCTGCTGCTGTTGCTGCTATAGCACTGCCTATAGAACTAACAAGTAAATACCCGGGGCCGAGGCCAAACAGGATAGAATAAACAGCGCGACGCGCCCGTATATAGCCTTGGCAACAGGTAATCTCGGTGGAGAACATTTCGCGTGCGGGGCCGTCGCCGACACTTTCCTTCGTTTGTTTCCCTCGTTCCCGGTGCACACTTCCTTTATACCTGCTCGCACACCCGACAGACAATTGCTTGCTCGCGCTCGCGCGCTCTTTAGAGAACGTTTTGATATTTCTGTATGACTTTCCTGGCACCGAGTGTTTTCGGTCCTTCCCTTCGGCTGCGATATCGTACTTGTTGTTACGTGTCTCTCCTCTTGTGTTGGCGAGCTGTGCACCAACCGACCGGTTGAGCAGCGGAGGTGTTGACTGGATTTAGTGAGAAGATGCTTTTAATTAGTGCGTTATTCTCTCACTAGGTGTTGGTGTATCGTTTACTTACGAAAGGTGGGAAGTCGATTCGTTTCACAAGTACGCATCACTCGATCTTAGTTTTTTCCCAACACTTGGTCGTTTAATTTCTTACCGTGATACTTCTTAGCGAAAATGTTTCTTATTTCACTATAGGCTAAAAAATTTTGCAACCAACTATGCTCATCGAATTTATCCTCCCTCACCGAATGTCCAAAGCCCTATAGTAAATTACAATCAGTGGACATAACTTATACAATTGTCAGCTTACGCGGCCGCAGAAGAAAAACCAAGCTAAACCATTCGCCATAAACCAAAACCGTAACTACAGCATAAACTACCAGCTCCGACACAGCCCCTTACATCAGTTTCTTGCAGTCAGTTTTTTTGTTTCCTTTTTCGAGCGCAGTTACCACCACGCAGGTGCCCTAGAAATATTTCTATATAGCGGGGCCCGGGCGAATTTAATTTTCTTTCTCTCTCTCTCTGTCTTTGGCCCCGCGGGGCGCGCATCGAAGATTTACGCACCCCCGTGGCGCGCCGCGGCGTTGTTTTTGGCCCCCGCGAGGCAAAAGGAGAAAAGGCTCGGAGAGTCTCGAAAGCGTTTTGGCGCGCGCTGCGACAACGGAGCCTTCCAGGCCGCCCGCGCTCTAATTTGCATTTGCCTCGATGTGAAGCTCGAGGCGCGCGCACTTTGCTCGTCTGCTTCTCGTGGGAGACTATCTCTCTCTCTCTCTCTCTCTCTCTTTCTCTGTAATATAAGGGTTATCCCGCTCGCAGGGCACGTCGCGAAACTGAATCCCTACTCGCGCGAGGCTTGTCGCCAGCGAGTCGCGCGTATACGTGTGCGTGAGTGTGACTGTGTATGTGTGTGTGTGTATGAGTGCGGAGCTTTCGGTTATGTCCCGTTGTCTTTATTTCGCTCTTTCCTCGCTCTCTTTTTTCCCCCTCGCTCGATTTCCAGCCCTCATCCTATTCTTTTTAAGATATCGCGTGTGCTTTCTCGCTGCGCGAATTTTCCATACTCAACTGGCTTTCGTCGGCCTTTATTTTTCTCTCTCTCTAGACCTCGAATGGCACATATATCCCAACGGTAGTCCTTATTAACTTTGGAGAAAAAGTCTTGTATTAAAAATCTTTGCTTTTTCTTTCAATAAAAAAAAAAAAAAAGACTTGAGCAGCGATTTATGATATTCATTTATTAATGATTAATTAATTCTTAGTGTATTTGCAAATGAGTATATCTTCAATTATACACCTGCACTTAGCAATAGATACTGCCATTCTGTACATCTTCCGAAAAAATCTATAAAAAAAATCAAATTCAGCCATCTCTCAGGTTCTCAAGCAGTCCCGCATTTGCATCCGAAAAAATAAGACACAAATCAAAGTGCCGTTTCTCTCCGCATCCCCTCGAAACCGCTTCTCGCTCCCGCTCTCCACCGTTCAATTCCCTTTCGCTCTCTCTCTCTCGGCGACGAATTACTGTTATTGCAAGTAGGCAAAATCACAGCTCTCGCCCCTCGCCAGTTGTGTGTATGGAAGCTAGCATGTGGTCTCTCGGGCGAGTGGTGTATTTCAGGGGACGCTAGACTCTCAGCACGCTCGGGAGAATCGGAGGGAAAACGACGCTTCGGATGGATAATTTTCCTATAAAAGAAAAAGTAAGCCCACATACGCGTGTGTGTACGTCTTCGGAATTTCGAGATCTATACGCGTGAGACCTTTTGCGTATATATACCCCCGCCGAGAACGACTGTGTCTCCCTTTTCTTGCGGGGAGGAGAATAGGAGCAGCCCACCGATCGTTTGTCCTCATCGCCACGTACAGCCTTATAGAGTTTCCCGCTATACACGTTACACCTCGCGTTACACTCGAGCTGCAATCGGAATTGCGCATTATACGTATACTTGTCGGATTTACCAAAGAATTGGCTTACGACCAGCGGACTGTAATTTTTTACCTTCCACAAAAATCAGCGATACAGAAATCTAGCATTTGAATTGAATGGGTAATACGTTTTTTAAAATGTAATATATAACCGTTAGTGGTGTATCATGATTTCTGAATATGCGCAGCTCGCACGACGACGCTTCTGCGTTACCGCAAATACCCATGTTTCCACGTGATATAGACCGGAGATAGAGAGTGAGAATAGGGGAAGCAAGAGAGAGAGAGAGAGAGAGAGCGAGCTGGGAAATATAATATGAGTTAGCGAGCAAAGGTGAAATGCGAGGTATATATATTCTTTAAAGACACGTTCTTGCGCGGCGCTGTGGCATGTGCGTTTATTGCTTCCTTTGAGCGCATGATATTGCTTTTCTCATTATTTTCCAACGGTGTTGGAATTCTAATCGTTATAATGGTGTAAAAATTTTCGGATGGTTTTATTGAGAATGAATGCTTATTAAATATCTATATGATATAAAGGAGAAGTTACTTTAATGAAATAAAATTTTATCTTTATTACACAACGTCGATCTATTCTGTAATGATTAAAAGATATTGAAATTCGCTCTATAAATAATTAGACTGAAGGACGTTCGTGATGAATTTTAAATAGAAATATGTATGTGGATTAAAAATGCATGTGTTTGATTTTGCGCAATAATAATAATTTAATGAAATAGAGCATTATAATTTAAATATACAACTGTTTAAGCAATTTATATAAATTAATCACAACTTTTAACATAACTTAAATGCTTGTACATAATTTTATTACAAATGTGAGTATAAATTGAATAACTTATACACAGCATCAGTTTTAAAAAGTAATAGTAGCTATTGTTTCAGAAAAAGGAAAAATGTATTTGACTTAGATTCAAAGTATGAATTTCCATCTCTGTCACAATAGCGTGTAACACAAACAAATCCGCGTCAATGGGCGCAATATCACACCCTCCATTTAAATTCCCTCGCCAGCTAGAAAAGCAAATATACATACGAGAGGAGAAAGAAAACCCGATCGACGAGCTTTTGATATCCAAAGTCCCACACATACACGCACATATACATACCCAGAGAGTCGTCAGTCGACGATTTCTGCCTCTTCAATAGCTCGTGAGCATTTATTTGCCTTCTCTCCTTTCTCTCGACGCGCCGCGCGCCCAAGCCAAGGGTGGGTGCGAAAAAATGCGTCAAATGAAAATGCTCTTGGTCTCGGTCCCGCGGCAACATCTCGCTCGCTCCCACGCTCTTACACGGGATATAAGAAGGAAGAAACTCGGACGGACTCGAGTCCCACCCCATCAC
>UELU01144909.1:10560-54722 GCA_900490025.1 Megastigmus dorsalis
CGCTAAAATCAATCTGGACTTGACTCCTGACCGCGCACTCTGAATCACGTGACACGTAAGCCAGCAGCCTCGTTAGTATACAGAAGAGAGAACAGACATGTGTATGTACACATATACGTGATCATGTACATCATGCCGGGGCGTGTAGCAAGCTGGAAAGTCAGATATCTTTTATTTTCTCCCTCGCTTTCATTATGTACGCCACATAAATTCGCCTCACCGTCCCTACACCAACACATAAAATAAACCTCCTATCGGCCAAGAGTTTATAAAAATTTAATGCCTCTGACTAAAATAGCCGATACAAATACTTGCTGCTGCTGTTGTAAGCGTCATTTTCGATTTTCCCTTTGCGGAAGAGTTTCGTTTCGTAACGGTGCGCGCACCAGGCGGTTCGACATTCGCGATTAGCACTCGAATATCCAACTTTTGCGCACCATTGGGTTTTTGTGATTCCAAAACAAGGGGCAGTTAAACGTACGGGGACACTGCACAGCTGATGTAAGAATTTATTTTCCGGCACGAGAGGTGCGCATCAGAGGCCATATCAAAGCAAAAGTGCGGCCCCGCGGCTCTTATTTTTATTTCGTCGGGCTTTAAGGTGGCGGGCATTTAAGAAAACGGAGGGAAAAAGAAGCCGAGATAGTACGATGACAGCTGCAGTTACACGCCGCAAAAATAGAACGACCTCCTCTCTCTCTCTCTCTCTCTCTCGCTCCCTCTCTCTTTCTCCCACTTGGCCTTTATGGATTCGGCAACATTCGTGTATATAAGCATCTACGTGCTTTTTCATGGCTTTCCTTACGATCGGAACCATAGCTCAAAACTGTTACCGACTCGTAAAGCAATAACTTTGTTGACGGCCAGAGGGTTGGGGGTTAATGAAATTTCTTTACTGCCGCGCCTTTACTGGACGCCGTAAACAATTCTTTCTTCAAATCACTATATAAGCCGCGTATGAGAAAACTTTCCATTCGCGGCCGCCATGGTATAATCTAAGAACAAAATACCGAGTGCTCGGCGGTGTCGACGGTGCTTTTAGTGGACTCTCGCCCTTGCTATCGCCATTGTTGTAAGCTCGCGTGACTCGGAAAGTGCGCGACTGGAGATTTTTCAAATAAAATTTAGCGCGGAAAATACATTCCGTGCGGGCGATCTCGAGACTTGGAGAAATAACCAGCTCTAAATTTCCTTGGAAATACAAACGTTTGTAGCTCGTTTTTCATCGTGATTGTATGATTTTTTTGATAATAGCATATACGCATTTCTGTAAACAAATGTATTATCGTCGTGTAAGCATTTCCTATAAAGATACAAAAATTAGTACTGGTTCAAACCGAACTCCATAAAGGATTTTCAATCCCCGGTAATGACAGGGAAGGGATGACAAACCACTTAAAGGGAAATTTGTTTTGGCGAATCGAGCAATCGCGCTAGCATTTCAAAGGATTTTTCAGCTCTGCACACTCACACACACACCGTAGAAGCGCATTTAATTCATTTCCGTTCTACTTTTAGGTGCGATTGTGCCGTAAACTTTAGGTTGGAGGCAGAATGCCAAAATGCTCGTATCATTTAAGTGGGGATTTTCGCCGAGATTACGCGCTCTGCCATTTGACCTTTCTTTTTTACTCGTTATAAAAGCACATAAATTTCCCCCTCGTTTTTCTCATCCTCCTCCACCTCCTCCTCCTGCTCTTCTTCTCTTCCTATATTATTCATCGACCGCTCAATAAGTCGCTCATTTTTTTCCCTCTCTCGATATATAAACGGGATGTCAAGTGCGAAAGTAAGTTCCGAGTATCCAGCAGACAGAACTAATCTCAAAGTTTTGAATCTTCCTTCGAAGACGCGGCGACGTGTACGCATTCCAACTTCCAAAGACTTATTTACTCTGCAAAATTACTGGCTGCTGCAGCGATCTCTTGAACAAATTGCACGCGAACTAAATGAATTGACGCATTTCGAATGATCACCGACGAGAACGATAAATAATGCAAAGACTACTCGGCTTTGCTTCTCGTTTATCTTTGCCCGATTTCTCGCAGATCAGCGCGAGATTGTTTCCGAGGCTCATAAAAAAAGGCATCCTTGAATCCCAAGATTGACTAGCTAGCCCCCCCGCCCGTCTAATTGTGTACGCGCGATTGTTTGCCCGCTTTATAAGCGTGACGCACGGCCGAAGCCTCGGCAAACGCTCTTCCTATATAAGCTCTCTAGAATTTATATCGCCGAAAATCTCATTATACACAGCGCTCGAATTTGCAAGAAAAATGAGTCAAGCCCGTACGCGCGCGCGCAAGCGGCAACAACTCTTTCGCATGATTCCCCGAGTTTACGCAGCTCCGCCGCCGCGTCTCTGTGTGCACGTGTGGTAAGAAGAGAATAAAATCACTTGACATCTGATATTTATGATTTTGCGAAAGGTAAAGTCTCGAGCGGTACTTGCTTGAGCGAGAGAAAGAGAGAGAGAGAGAAAGTGTGTGCTGAGCAAGAGGAGTAGGTAGTATATAGGAAAAAAATAGCAGGCGAGGGGGAAGGGAGCTGGGAAAAGATAAGTGGCGGTGGGATTCGGGGCAAAAATCTTTGCACGTACGTCAGGAGCTGCGTCTCGGAGAAAACGGCTATATCGGGGTCTTGTGGGTCAAGAGAGAGAGAAAGAGAGAGAGGAGATTACGGCCCACCGAGGAAAATTCCGGGCACGTCGAGTCGCGGGTTTCAGCAAAGCGAAAAAACGTGTTCGCCGCAGCGCGAATTTGACTCGCAAAGGATGAAACTTTTTCTCTCCCTCTCGAACCGGCTTCTGTATCTAGGTGTGTCTGTGTGAGAGCGTAAGACTTTGGGCCGAGCGAACTGTATATATGTATACGCAGGAGAGCGCGAGTCGGCCCTTTTCTCCCTCTCTCTCTCTCTCTCTGTTCCTGTTGGGCGCCGCGGGCCGCCGCACCGCAGCCTCGAAAGAGAGTAACGGGGTCGCGAGCTTCGAATTCGCCTATAAATCTCGCTAATCCGCATATTCCGCCGAGGAAATATGAGAGCGCGCGAGTCAGATAAGAGTTGCTAGGACCCAGGGCCAACGGCCCGGCACATCGACTCTTCTTCCTCTCTTCCTATATCCGCGGGCATTTCCTATATTTTCGATTCACTCCCTCCATACACTGTATCCCCGGGTATTTTTCTAATCGCTCCGCTGCGATGGACTGCGAGGCTTAACATTACGTCCCGAGCAAGACAGGTTGAAACGACGCTCCGCTGCCTGGAATATATCGCGCGAGTGCTACGCTCTACCATCAGAAAAATCTCCCCCGCCCTTACAGATTTTACGCCAACTTTTCTTATTACGCGCAGCTCGTATTCATAGATGCGCATGCACTGGATGGAGATGAGCGGGACTCTGACCAGCGAACTTTGCCTTTTACCTGCATTCAAATTGTATGCGCGCTTACATACTTTTTTAATTACGTATCACGCATATTCTATGACGAACTCGATGTAAAGTAAGTTATCTAGGCCAGCGCTATTCTGCATAAATTTCATTTACAAAAATCTGTAGGCAGTCTGTAGGCCCGTTGGGGTGTAAATTTATTATTCGGGAGATTTTAGAAAAATCAGCGGCGAATTAAGGAAAAACTTGCGATTATGGCTAATAAGTACTGTAAAAAATAAAGTATAGAAAGTCAGCTCTTAAGTTAAATCTCCTCTAAATTTCTTATACTATTACAAATAATCAGAGCAATAGTTAACATCCATACTTTTCTTCGCATTATTGAACAAGTTTCATTAGTACAAAAATGTTAATCATTATATAGATATAATCATTCTTACCTGTTTCAACTTAAAATATACATGTAATAATAATATATAAATATAATAAAAACTAATGTATGTACATAAATCTAAAATTATGTTAAATATATCATTATATAAGTTATTATTGTGAGACACAATCAGCTGTACTCTATACACAAATTAGCATTAACATGAATAACAAAAAACGGACGCACACAACAAATTAACTAAAATAATAGAGCGGAACGCAAATATTACAGAGCTTCATAATGAATGAGCTTAAAAAAAACATAACGACACGAAAGCATTATAGATCTGTTCATTGTAAACAAACAGAGATTTAGTGTAACAACAACTATAAACAGCAGAGTAAAAAATGAATGATTTTAAGCAAATGAATGAGTGTTCTAGAGCCGCGTGTCGAGGAGAGGTTAAACTGCACACGAAGTGTCTATCTATATATGTATATGTATGTATATATATATAAGGTGCAGTTCTGCCAGCCCTCGAGCGAAGGTAGAGGGGCGGAGGGAATGTAGGAAAATTCTCGTTGATAAAGCAAACACGACCAAGCATCCGGAGACTTCCCCGCTGCAGCCTGTCCATTATCACGGCACAAAAATGTAAACTCCCAGAGATAGAGAGGGATGAGGCAGAGTAATAAGAAAAAAAAAGAGAGAGAGGAAGGGGAAGACCGACGAAAGTGCCAAGTAAATTCGTTGGTAACAACGCTGAGTGAGTGCTTAGACGAGCTGCTTCTTAACAGACGTTACGAGATTCGCTTCAAAGGATCTTTTCAGACGCACTCCTCTCACGCTGAGCGAATCAAGACCAATCCGACAATGTAACGAATACGACTACACAAAGGGATGGATATATACATATGCGTGGATGTTAAGGTACATAAAAAAACAGTGCGAACGACTTTTTTTTTTAGCTACATTGCAAACAATATCGAAAAGGATATAATGAGACCAGCGTCGGTCGTTGAATTAGAGAAGCTTTAGCCACAACAAAGCGATAAAATTATGGACAACAAGCGTTATTCAACTGAGGGAAACGTGAATTGTTTACGATTTACGTCTGCCGTCTCCATTTTCTACGCCTGTGTGCGTTACGGGAGAGAAAAACGAAGCTTTATTAAGGTAAGTGCAATAACGATAATGGACCGAGAATCAAAATTGAGCACACGCTGAAGCACCCGTTGCTTGTTTAACAAAAGCTAGGCTGGATAAAATGTTGAATAAATGAAAATGTAGCCAGTGTCTATGTGCTGATCAACTATTTGATCATCTCGACGTGACTGAAGTAGTTTTTTTCATTTCTATATTAATGTACTTTAAATTACGTAATGACAGAATTGAGAAAACATAATGAATTAAAAAGATCTATTATAAATATTATTTGATGCTAATGGTTGCGTAGTTGTAACCATTAAATAAAATGACTCCAATGGTTTTAGTAATCCATAAATAATTAAATAGATTGGTAAGATCATTGGAATCATTTTGTTTAATGAAAAATCGTATATGCTCATTTAATGACTGTTGTTAAATGTAGTGTTAATGCTCATGTGCTCAAGTAAAGCTAGTTATCGATTGATTTTAATATATTCCTATAACGCGCACAGTGAATTCCTCGAAGTTTACATTCCAATGTAATTTCAATGTCCAATTAAGATTAGCACACTCGGAATTACAAATGGGCGAAAATTGACTGATTCGTAATTCTGTATTTGTTAGTCTAATCTTAATGCATTGAAATATTCATCAATTGAACTTTCGAGATCAGCGAGAGACAGATCAGACGTTCACGTTTCCTCAAACTAAAAATAAGTATGTACAACTGAAAAGAGGAGCAAAAATACTACACAGGAGCTTGGTTAAGAGCAGAGTCGTGATCGAGATCAGCTGTTAAAAAGAAAAAGAAAAGGAGAGAGAGCTAGAATATAGAGAGAGATAGATAGACAGATAGAAATAAAGAAGATAATTAGACACAAGTAGGTAGGTAGGTATAAGTAGATAAATGCAGCGAATCGTTTGATTTGGAGCGAGGCAGTAGTGCCGCTACGAACCGTAGACGATGGTAAGGTGGTGGGTCTCGTTGCCCTCGGAGCAGACGTAAGCGCCCTCGTGCCGCTCCAGGGACGTGGTCGCCACGAGGGTGCTAGTCTTGAAGCCCTCTGTGGCCGCCTCCTTCGACGGCTCGACGTGCATTATGCCGCTGGCGAGGTCCTCGAGGAGCGGCTGGCCGTTCCTCTTCCAGTTGATGGTGGCGCCAACCGGCAGCTCGCACGTGATGTTCCAGGCCTGGCCGTCGCGCACCACCGTGTCGCCATTGTACTTGACTTTATTTTGCGAGCAGCCAGCGAGGGACAAGAGAGTTTGCGTGTCAGAGATATCGGCCGCCGACAAAGTTTGCGGGTGCAGGACCGATCGAGAGAATAAGGGCTATTGGGTAGGTTATACGGGGAGGGATCGCGCGCGAGTCACGAGTTGACGCAACTCGATTAGAGGCGGACGTGGGCCTTTCCGAGGCGGTGCTTGCACACCACATGGACCCCTGCGCACCGAGATCTACGTGCCTTTATTTCTACCAGCTTTCCCAAAACTGTGACCGGTGATTTTGATTTTTAAGCTCTCTCCGAGCTTGCGTCGGTGCAGGGAGCTGCGCCTCGAGAGGCACAACTTTCCCTTCGTTTTACTATTTTTCTATGTTTGATTACGTTTTTTTTTTATATTTTGGCCATTCGGCGAATAGCTCCGTGCTGGATATTTATATATATATATATATATATTTTCTTTATCGACGCAAACTCGGGACCTATTGATTTTTGTGATTGTTTTGAGAAATTTGATATCTCGGTTAAAACTGACATTTTTCAAAAAAAGATGCATATCCTCACCCGAGTCCGATAGACATGTTTTTGTTACGATACTTTACTTTTTAGTCTATTAAAAAATAAACAAAAGGAGATTTTTCTATAAAAAAGTTCAGCTCTGTTTATGATACGAGTGCCAGTTTGAAAAATACTATTGTTCAACAAAATCAATATAGTTCAACTACGTAAAACAACCCTTATACAGTTTTTTTTATTTATTTTGGTTTTATATTTGGGTTTTTATACACATTGTTACTAATATAAAATGTAAGTTTTTATTGTCTAATGTAGCCTTTGAAAATTTATTAGCTTATTCTTCAAGATAAAATTTGAAATTCAAGTAATTCTTTTTTTCGCAAAATTGATTGTTGACTGAACTTCATACTGTCAAAATTAGAAACAAAGACCTGGAAATATACGTTTTACAAGCAAATAATTGTAACGACTTACACACGCAGTTTTTACCGTGATACTTTAGCACTGAACTGATGGGTGTGTCCGTGTAGCTAAGTTTCTGCAGTCTTAGTTGTTCCGTGTTCATGTGCAAGCACTACCTTATTAGTGTTAAAAATAGTGTTCTTTTAGTGCACACTTTACGTTTTTCAACTTACACGCAGAAAAATAATTTTTCTCTTAAACATTTAAAACAACAATGTTAAATCAACACGCGCTCAATAGAAATGTTGTTTTACGTATACGATTACATTTAATTTTATACACCATATTTGATAAAGACATTATTACGAGTATATTCAATTTTTCTGCGTGCAAGTTTTTATATAAGAAAACAGTATTAAACAGCTCAATAAATTTGTGCAGCAGTATAATTTCCACTGAGACCTCGAAATATTATTAAGGGTACTCGAAAAGAAAAGAGGATTTCTGAAGTAACGAGAAAGAAGAAACATGAGGAAAATATTTGAAAACATTCCAAGAACTATATTTTAGAGTTTCTATAATCTACTGTTCCGTGCAAGCAGAAAGTACTGCATAGAAAATACAAGAACAGGAGTGTCTCGCTGCGTAGATCGATATTTTCCAAGAGAGACAGAGAGAAAGAGAAAGAGAGAGAGAGAGAGAGGTGCATGTAATCAATTAAGCTCTAACACTCCACTGTCGCAGAAAGGAATAAGATGTTAAGAATTTTCACACTGGACATTTACAACCTGCAAATATTTTCCATAAATATGCAATAAATAGACAAGAATGAAACCTTGACTAAAACTTTATCCTATTTTCATTTCATCTTCTACAAACAAACTCCGATAAAAAATAATACTTAAAAAGTCTGTAACTCTAATCGAAAAAGAGGAAAACTCAACGGTAGTTGTATACATAGACGATGGCTCTGAGCCACTGAATTTTTTCTAAAGGCTTGTGTACGAATGTGTGTATATATATATATATATCTATATATATATATACATGTTCATATATGTACAAGCATAAAGCGAATGAACCCGCGTAAATATATATACATATATACGTTTCCTTTTTCTTGCTTCCAATGATTGTTTTCATTTGATATGAATCAATTAATCGTCAAACAATGAAACTTTTAGTATACATACATGCTGTCAGCCTTTCGATCTTTCTCAATAGACAGGAATATACACATAGAAGAGTTCGTGTCACGACACATGTAATGAAAGAAAAGTCAATAATATACGTGGCACTACGGTATTGATATGGCATCTTCCTTTCCTTTATTCTGCAGTATTATTCGATCGAAAGAAGGAATAATCCAATATAAATAAAGCTAAAAATCTGATTTCAATAAAGAAAGTTTATTCAAGGAATAAATTATGTATAAAAACCAGAGCAGATACGATTATTGATTATGAACGGATATTCTCACTTGATTCTAATTTAAATATACTATCTATAAATCACTCGCCGGTATGAGCTCATTGATACTTTCCATCGTCTAGCACAGGTACTACTATACCCACACCTCGAGAAAATCGAACCCTTACAACAACAACAATCTAGAAACATACATGATCATTTCGCATACATTCACAGAGCTGGTACTGTATTTTTCCGCGCGCCAAGTCGAGGCGCCGCGCAGCCCAACACTCAAACTCTTCAATCATTTGGCAAACAATTGGCGGCTGTTCTAATTTTGGCGCTACGCCGTTCGATGGTATTACTACATTAATCGTTGACTCGTGTGAAATTAACGCTGTCATACGTTACGACTTCATTTTGCCGTAGCAAAAAAGATAAGCTAGGCAGCGGTATCTTTTTTCGCTTTTCTTCGAAGGAAAATAGTTTTGAATTACGATAAAAGTGATATACGCTTGTTACAAGTTTTTTTCGAAAAGTTGGATCTGGGTTTCAGTGGGTGTACGCAGAATTTCAATTAAAATGATTTCCCGAAACAAATGTACTCTGTGGCAGAAAGAGGAATTTAATTTAATGAAACAAAATGTTTACTTAGAGCTTAATTTTTTAAAAAGCTTGAAAAAGTACAAATAAAAAATATAACGAGAAATTTTCGTTTTACACAGAAATTTATTATGACTTCTGTAACGTCCGGTGTTATTTCCCGGCGAAAGAAAATATTTTAATCCGCTTTCGACGCATCAATGTTCTGATATTCATTTTTTAAAAAATTAAACGAGTTATGTCAGCTTAAAAATCATTAGACCGAGCAAATCCATCAAATTCAAATAAGTAATGGCACCGATATTTTCAAAACAAATAATTATTTGAAACCGCGGATAATAATTTATATGGTTTGAAAAAATGTTTATTGACTTGTGCAAATGTTTTTTCCAAAGCAATAAAAGAATAAGCATTTGTCGAGAATTGTTTAACTTTTGTAGTATCTTGATAAAGATAAAATAATAAATAAAATAATATTTCATTATTAAAATTATATTTTTCGTAAAGTGCAGTAAATTAATCAGACAATAAAATCCAATTCAAATATCAAATTCTCGAGTCGGCTTTTCCTCCTAATTGTCCCGTAAAAAATGCTAATTAAACATCTGTCATTAAATCCGCGCTTTTCTTTTAAAAAAAATTTAGTTATATTAGTCTTTTAATTAACATTCCGATATCGAGTAATTGGATTTTTGATGGAACTGCATTCCGCGCTCTAAACCCAATTACTTTTAATTAATTTCCTTTTAGTCTAATTCAAACAAAAGCTAACGCACCGAAGGCACGTTTTAAAATAAAATATCCTGTTCCATGGTTGGACGAACAAGACTAGCGAGAAAGAATTACCAGAGAAGTGGACTTACTGGATGCTGCAGCTGGTGCATATTGAAAAAGGGAGATGAGAAAATGGGTTCATTCAATTGAATGTATCATTAAGTGGCGACTAAATGCGATGGGCATAAACAAGGAAGCCCCGCCACGCGCGCCTCTCTGTCTCGTGTTCAGAGTGCGCGCGTTTGCCTGCCATCATCGTCGCACCAAGTGGCAATGGCCCGATCGGCTAAATAAAAATGGCTACAAACAAAACGAGCGACGCCGTGTCCGGATGATGCATCAAAGAATGACGCAGACGCCAACTACGGGGAGAAAAGGCCGAGACACAGGCCGCGTATGACTGAATCGACGCATTTATCTCGTTGTGCAGCTGGGACTTCTGATGCAAGTCGGTCTCTCTGCTATCTCGAGTCTTTTGTGTGGAAGTGATTTTAAAAATAGTTGCCAATTTGATCAGTTTCTTTTCTAAGGTCAAGAGATTTCAGACATTAGTACAAAAGTAAACCAATTTGTAGGTAAACAGACTTTACTAAATAGGAGTAAATTATCAGTGAATAAGAATGATAATTTTTGGTTGACTTAGAGACTGTTTTCTATAGTACATGTTATTTTTAGATTATAAAACAATGAATTTTTATGAATCCTAGATTTTTAAACACATTCAAATTCAACGCTTTATCTAATACAATGTTTTTCTGTTGGAATCGTATTTCAGTTAATTACTCATGTCTATTCGTATTATCATTTTTTTATCTTTAGAATTTACTACAATACAAATAGTACTAAAACTTTCAATTTTCGTCATTCTTGTTGAAGCTAACACTATATCGAATGAAAGAAGAGATAATTTAGAACCTACTGTCTGATACGATCTAATCAGCGGTAGTCTATATCAGTACCAAAATTATTATCTTATTTCTTATTGAAAAAGCTTATTGACTTTTGGAATGTGCACACTCAAGAGTTTAGATTGTAAAAAAGGCAGTTATGCTCAGAAGAACCAAAACCTCCAAATATTTGGTATTTTCATATTCAACATTATCAGTGAGTAATGTAGGAAGTCGAGAAACAACATTTTTTGGAGCAACGTTAATAGTTTCAGCAATAAACGACGAACAGAACGATTAAGATTTTTCACCGCTATCGCGCTTGACGGAGATAAATCGAGAAACTCACGGCAATCGTGGTGATAACACGTCTCATTACTGTAATCTCGACTGAGAAAGATGTTGTTTTTCAATCTTCTCAATCTTTGCATCTCGATAAATGTATTTCAAAATGTTTATCTTTCGAGGAGGTGAGTTTAATTAATGAGCGAACCGTACATGTCACTTATTTGACATGGAAAATTACTCAGATAAACCTAATTCTCTCAATATGATGGAAGCTAAGCGTAAAAAGACGACGGGCAGACGGCGAACTCGACTAACTGAAGACGGCTTTGAAACCAGAAGAGAATCATTGAGGATCAGGAAAATCTGCATGAATGCCGTCAACAAATAAGGTGAACCAGACTTTTTTCCTCAGTTACGAAGGTTCGTGATATATTCCGCTGCTTCTCGGGCGTCGATGACGCATCGTCCGCAAGTCTTCTAGGAGTATTCTCGTAAATCTAAGCGAATAGTATCCGAGCTATACATATATATAGGCGCGCGCTGAAATCGATTGTCTGATTGAATGGCTTGCTTGGGATGAGAGACATACACATACGTATGTACATAATGGGCGTCTGCCTATTGCGCTATATTACGTATATGCGAAATGTTCGAGCTTTTGGACAATCCCGTGTACACACAGCGAATGCGTTTGCACTCTGAATCGAGCCAAGTCAGCAGCAGAGGGAATTCCGGTGGCATAAAGGCGCGTTTGCATATGCAGCAGAACGCACTTTTTTGTTTATCATACTTTCACCCAACCTCAATTGTGCAATCATGTGGTTGAGGTTCCAGTCTTTCATAATTTTAAACAGTTTCGAATCAAGGTGCATCACTAGTAGCTTGTTGTGAAACAAACAATAGAAAATCAATAGATGTTTTAGTAAAAATGATAGTAATGTTTCCGTGCAGATATATAGAGAATTTTTTTTTAATTTACGACTAGCGACGCTATTCTATTTGTCACTTGATGCTAGTAAAACTGTCTCATCGATCTCAAAGTTGTTAAACTTATATTTATGAAATTATTACTACGAATAAATATGAATTACTATAGTGTACCGAGTAGTTTAGACTTTAGTAACAAGAAATATGTATAGCTAAATTTTACTACAGTTAAAATACAATAATTTATCGATTGTAATAAAAAATGTGACATCTTTTAAGTATGTCAGTAAGTGAACAATAATTTGCTACATGAAATCGAACTTAAAGAACCGTATCTTCCCATTTGACTTTAAATTCACTGTGTTAATGCCTGAGTCGATTACTTTCTGAATCCTGTTGATCAATACCTGATTCATCTACTGTTTGTGACAAATTTTGATTAATTTACGGAGGCTATTTTTGCAAGTGATCTGATGACTTTATACCTACTAATCAATGAAACATGAAATGTATCACCTTTTTCAAATACGTCTTTGTTTGCCGAGTCAATATTAAATATTGGTTGATCATCCAAAAATACAAATGGTCACACTTTTCACTTCAAGAATGTAACTGATTGATTGATTTGATTGGGCAAATAAAAAGCGACCAATGCGAAATACGAGTAAATATTTTACTAAATATTGTATATTTTTAATTTCACAAAGATAAAACTCATGCAATAATAAAGTTGAAAAGGTTTTTCCCATGTTTCGCATCTCTGAATTTTTAAGTTTAGTCATAAAGTTAGTCATTAAAGCGTTGAATATTAAGAGCAAGAATAAAGGAGGAAAATTCTATTCGCGATCAAACACAGCCGACCAAGAAACTTTTTACGATTTAACATAAGACTCCCAACATCCAATGAACGCAGTAAACTTATAAAAAGCAAAATGCACGCAGCAAATACGTCGAGCAAGAAAGTTCATTGTGTAAAATGCCAATGACAAGCTTGTCACGCCGAAATTTTCATCGCACCAATAAGTCACATAAGAATTTAAGAGATTTTCGCTATGCTCAAGGTATTTTCAGAAAACTATCTACCAACTACACGAGTTCGCCTAGTGAGAATCATAGTAATCTCGAAAAAGAAAATACTCCACCTCAGTAGAAGAGCAAAAAAGCTCGGTGTGCGAGAACTTTTTCGATGTAGAGGCAGAGGCTATATATACCATCAGTGATACTGGCAATGTACATTACACTTGAGACTAAGTCTCGAGTATATATTTCAAGAAAAAGCAAGTACATCTGAAAATTTTGACGAGAACGAGTGTCGAGGAAAGTTGGCTAGCCAGTCGACGCATGCGCGCCGAGGGGACTCTGACATGCGCGCGCGCGAATGTGTGTTCTGGCTCTTTTACTAACACTCTGGCCAAGGCTTCTCTCTTTCTCTTTCGTGCGAATCATTGAAATTTTATTCGCTCGAAGCACACGATCACTGCCACACTTTTACACACACGCACACACACACACAAACACACACACACACGAACACACCCACACACACACACACACACACATACACACTCAGACAAATACACAGACAGCCAGAGACACACATGCACCTCCCTTCGTTTTGTTCCCTAAATACACTTCTCTGTCAAGGACACGCGACGTCGGTTAGGATACCGATGAGAGACGGAGTTCGAAACCGCCAAGATTGATTTTTCTATTCTTTCTTACTTTTTTCCCCTAACTGCTTGTATATAGGTTTTTCCGAAATAATGTCATATGGCCCTGGAATTCGATCGTTGCCCACTGGAGAAGCGCGGCTTTTTCGCTTTATTGGAACAATTTATCGCACAACCGAGTCGACAACAATCTAGCGCTCCATATGATAAGGACGTGTACGATAGACGAACTTGTCAACGTATTTTTGACGATAAGATAAGGGAAAAACATACAGGCGTCGCGAGCATATAGAGGATACCCAATCTCAGCCGTCGAACTCTTTCTCGACGTCAAGTGGATATAAAACCGCGGTTCATCATCTGAGTATACCTATATAACGAATATCATCGGAGCGCAAATCAACAAGAACTCACTGATGGAACGAACAGCAAGTGCAGACCTCGAGTTTCCGAATAACTATATAGAAAAATCTCCAACCTCGGGAGAGTGCGAGGAATGCGCAGCATTTACGTAACTCGTCCCGCGGCAACAATAAAACACAGCTGCCAAACTGGATTGGAAGAAACTCGCGATAAACGAAGTTACAACGTCCCGATAGGCCTCGGGCCGTGTATTCCTTTATGATCGGGTCGGAGGTACAGTGGCGCGCGGGCGCGAATACTCAGCAGAGCAGTGTCAAAGCTAGTAGAGCAGGACCTTGGAAATAATCCATACCGATGCACAACTCTCTCCTTTTCCCCTCGATAACCCATCCTAATGCAACCCCACAAAACGATGCTGCCCTCCAGTTCGTCTGCCACAAGAGCAGCGAGTCGGAGTAGCAAAAGCCTGCCTCCACGCAGTGGCAGGGCGTTTCTTTATTCTTCGTCATCGACTCGAAATAAGACGAATATAGCCCGAGAGCGCGAGCCGCGAGTGCGAGAGAGAGCGAGAGAGAGAGCGAGCGAGAGCGCGCGCGGGTAATATACTCGTCATCGCCGTCGCTCTCTCTCTCTCTCTCTCTCTCTCGCACCGTCCCAGCACGCGTCGTCAGCTAGAGGGTCGTCGTCGTCGACGTCGTGGTCGTCGTGGTCGCGGTCGTGGTCGTCGTCGCCGCCGCCGTCGGGCAAACTCATCGGCTTACTCACCTGAATGCACCTCGACGAGGGTGCACGCTAAATATAGCAGTCCGAGCATCACGAAGGCAGTCTGGCTCTCCATCTCGTTGCCGACTGCGCTGCTGACGATATTATGTCGCGGGCCGCCGCCGCTGCTGATCCCGTCGTCGTCCTGCTCGCACGTTTCTCCGTCAATCCGCGAAGAGGCTGCTCCCGCTGATGGGACGTCTCCCTGGGCCGATGTCTTTCTCACCCCCGAGTTCGATCGAGGTGCTGCTCGCGCGGGAGACGTGGGACGTGGGACGGCCGCGACTAAGAGGCGCGCTGCTGCTCGCTAGTTGCTCCGCGTGCGTGTGTCGGAAAAAGATAGCCACCGAATGGACCTGCCCCTTTCTAACCTCAATCTTTGTCGCGCGCGCGAGCTCTTTGCTCCGCTCCACTCGGACGAATTCTTTGCAACTTTGTAACTGCGCACGGACTACGATTCGACCGTCCAGCGGTTGCAGGCCTATAGCTTGCAGCTCTGCTCTCCCTCTGTGCACGGCTCCAAACAGTCCAAGCTTTGCCTCGACGCTCGACCAGACACTCAGCCCACTCGCTGCTGCTCCTCACTGCTGCCGTTACCGACTCTACACTCCGCGCTCCCGCTACTTCTGCTTCTGCTTCTGCTTCTGCTGCTCACGGGGACGGCGATTTACAAAAAAATGCCAGATTCTCGGGGCACACTGCTGTGCGTGCCTGAGGAGTCAAGTCGAGTCAGATGGAACACACGCACTCTCGCACACACACTGGCGCGCGCACGCAGAGAGACACAATGCGGGGAGCGATTGTCCGCCGCCACCGTCGGCAGAGAATGACGTAGGAGAGAAAGAGAGAGAGAGAAAGTGTACAAGTCGTGCTGCTGCAGTGCGAGCGAGCGAGAAAGAGCTGGGAACGAGAGAAATTAACCGAGAGCAAAGAGCGTGTGTTGTGCGCGCCTGCTAGAGATATAGACGGTCACGCGCTCCTTCTCCTCCCTCCTCCTCCTCCTTCAGCTTCTACCGCCACACATTGTCTTATTGCTCTTTGCTCTTTATGCTGTTTTGACGTTGATGCACCGTAGGCCAGATATGTGTAGCGACAGAGAAAGCGGAAGACTCGCAACTCTGTCGTCGTTATCTTATCGCGCAGACTGCTGTATAAGCGCGCGCACACTTTATCGAGTGGGTGAGATACCGCCGACCACGGCTCCACTATGTATCAAATATTCTTCTGCTAGTTTGGAGCTGGCCGAGTGAGCGAGAGAGAAAATTGCATGAGACTCACAAAGCGCGCACGCATCGGAGCAACAAAAAGTATGGGAGACACGGCAAGGCCGCGCGCTAATATGGCGGCCGTCTTCTGCTCTGCTTGCTATACTGCCTCTGCTGTTCTCGATATGTACGCGATTTTTCGCCTGCTATAGTCTGCTAGACGCACGTATAGTGTATACAGAACACGCGCACGCGCTCACACACACACACACACGCTTGCGGCAAAGAGAAAGACGGCCAGTCGAGGAGCCGCAGCCGACGATGCGCGTATATGTACGGATGTGGCACGCGCGAGAGTGAGAAGGCGCTAGTCAGGGATAACGTAACTCCGTCTCTCTTGCACTCCCGTAACAGACAGCAGTTTCTCTCGCGCAGCTGCGAGCCACAGGAGCGTAGTTGGCTGTTACAGGTGCCCCGAGGCGTGACCCGCGCGCTGCTTCAGTGTCAGAAGAAAGCGTTATTTTTTGCGTTACCGTGATGTTCAGCGATCAAGCGAGTGAGTCGGCTCCCGATACAAGTTGATATACTTACACGCGTGGTGTGTATTATCCTTTGCTTCGTTGGGTTCATATAGACAATTGCATGTGTTATGACAGCGAAAGAGGAGCTTTTAGATTGCGATAACAAAAACGTGAATTTATGTATTGAAAAAAATCGTAGGTATATTATAGTTTATTAGGTTATTCGAACTGTTTTTTACACATAAATTATTTTATTAATAATTACTTTTAAGTGTTTATATTACAGAGATTTTTCTTTTTATTAACGTACTTATATACTATCGTTTACTTGATTTGCGTGCAGCTGCGAACTGATATATCAATTTCGCCTTCCTGGAACTGACAAAAAATAAATAAATAATAAAAAAATAAAGCATATTTTGTACAATGTATGCGTAATAATAAACTTAATGAATCTTAATTTATTACAGATTTATTTAAATTTAATATTAAACATTATTGTCCATTTCTTTCATTTTCTATTAATCTTTTGTCACCTGCTGTGAAGGTGAAGCGCTATAGCGTTTTCTTTTGTTTTAGGGTATTTTATGTTCCATGAAATTCTGAATCAAATGAGTTGAAAAATTGTTGGAAACGAGCAGTTGAAAGTATACCTACTTATAACCTAATTACGTATAAGTAAATAATTTTAACAACGGTAAACAAACTTTAGCAATCAAGATAGTTTTTTCCATTCGGTTGTCAAATAAGTAAATTGCATAAAAAAATTATGAAATCATGATTACCTAATTGATAATAGGTATTCTGTTTAAAAAGTTATGTATATATATACATATATATAGACAAAAATGTAATATAATATATATAAAAATAATGTTTTTCACGAGGTCTATAAACTTTATTTTATCGGAATCTGACTTTTGAGAAAGGATTAGATAAGAGTATATACTTCATTGATAAACTTTATAATGGGTATATACATATCAGGAATATTTTATTGGTATGTATCTTTATCTATACATATATATTAGGAGTCTTTACGGTTGGAGCCAAAACAGATAGTGCCACCAGTGGGACGTCCCTTTAAAAAGGTGGACGTCACGTGCTGTTACGTAAGACCTATACATATTCTATATACAAACCTTCCAGTTCTACGCTTGCGCAGTGTGGCACACATTCGTGTGCGCATATATGTACCGCACGACTACCGAGAAAAGAAGAGCAGAATGTGTACAACTCGGCCAGCGTACAGCATTGGTCGGTTTTTAACAGTCTCTGGAGTCCGCAATCATCTTTGTCACCCAGAGAAAAGGTGGAATACTCACTTTCTCATCGGCCACCATATCGTCTACCAGAGGCTCGTCACGTGTACATCGGGCTTTGAAGCTCCCTTCAAAATTTTCCTAACCTCGACACCGCGGGAAAGAGGCGAGAAGGTGATCCCCAGCAACAGCAGTCATATGGCCGTGACGAGTGACGCCATCTGCAGTATCCGCACGAGCGCGAGGAATTTCACGGTCTCTAAACACACACATGCGTGCGCGCATGTAGGAAATTTATAGAGCTCGTAAAAAGACGTAAACCGTCACGGGGGTTTGTTTTTGTATTTTGTTTATGTGCGTGGCAAGCCTCGTGCAGGTGCTATATAACTAAGCTTGATTGTCCATAAAATCATCATTTACTTACTTACGACTCCTGCCATGCTTTTCAAATTAACTTGGACGTTCGTCTTCCTCAACAAAACATTCGCGTTTTACAATTCGAACCAAAAGATTTTACTTTTTAGATATTAAATTATAAACCTTAGATGTTACGTGTTGAGGGTAAAATTAGGAGAGCGATAGATAATGCAATAATTAAATTTTGTCAGAACAAAGTTTTAACAAAACTAAAATAAAGTAAATTTTTATGAAAATATTGATGGAAATTTGAAAAATATTCTTTAAGAAACACAATAATAAAGCATGATAACTAATTGATAGCTGTTTTCTAAAAGTCAGCAAGTAAAAATATATGTAGTTTTATGCCTAAGTTTTTCAAATCAGTAAATTAAATCGAATCACAACATTTATTCATTAAACAGATAATTGGACAAATACGAAAAGGCAAACATTTTGCTCAATTAAAATCTAATTTATAAAACTTGTAATGATTTACTGTAAACAAAATTAATTACGTAGAATTTACACAGGGTACACTGAACTCTCTGAACTACTTTCAAGAATGTCCAATATTGAATCTTCCCCTTTCCAAGATTAAATTATTTACCTAAGGTACCGACAGATGGCAGTATCGGTCGCTAAACCAACCGAGTTGAAAATTCAAACGCTGCAACTTGCGAAACTTTTCCAATTCCACCTAAATGCATTATATCTCATCAACTCGTAAATCACGTACTTCGCAATAGCTATAGAGAATATCGCGATTGTACATCAAACATTATAGCGTATACTTACCAGTCTTTTTTGTCGCCACTCTGTCACTCTACAAGGCATGAAGCTTTAGAACCTCGCACACAGAGAGTACAGTGCCAACCCTGAAAAAGTGGCAATTAAGAAAAGCGGGAATCTCCGAGAAAATGTTCCGGCGGCTTTTACAGAAGTCCATTCATTATTGTTTATCGCTGTTTACTTCATAATGGTATAATGAACTTCCGCCATTTTCAGCAGACATTAATAAGAAAGTTTTTCTCAATGCGCTGGCGGCGAAAGTATTACACCAAAAGTCTCCGGAATATAAGCCGCCAAAGAGCCATCGATTAGACAGTGCGGTTAGTAATTTTTAATACATAAAAGCTTATATATGAAAAACCAAATCCGTATGCCAATATCTGAGAAAGTATGATAATCGTGGACCATTTTTCACGATCGAACGTAAGACGATTTTAAATCCTAAGAGGACGATCAATTTGTCGTTAAACCCAAAACGAATACATGTTCAAGTTGACGTGAATTTTAAACGTATTTAGCCGTGGGGGCGTCGCCAGCTGTGCGAATCAATTTTCCCTCGCGTGATAAGATTCTTGGAAAAATTTCAGATAAAGTTTGAAAAATCCCAAGCAAGTGGCGTATAAAAAATTATGATTGAGATGTTTCTTGGGAGAACGTAAATATAATGATGATTTTATTATGGCTAAAACCGCTTTTACCAAATATGACTTTTCAGGAAGTGCTAATAAAAAATTCGTCTTTATCAATTTTTTCTTAAAGTTATTACTTTTTTAAAGAGTATTACTTTACGAAATCGATAATTCCTGTTTAACATAAAATGAATATCTTATGGAAATCTGTATACAAATTATGATGAGGTACCTCTTATTAATACAAAATGAATATGTACAACTGTTTACCTTCTTAAGTACTTGCAGTAGAATTATTGAAGACATTTCATTTGATTTAATAATTTGTTTAATATATTTAATAAAATCGTTAGCTTTAAATTGTACAGAGTGAACTTGTATTTGCTACAATAATAAGCTCATATCACATTCATTCATCTTTCTTTTTTATTAAGGATTTTTCGTACTAAGTATATTGGACTAAATTTTTGAGTATCATGATAGGAAAAGTGCATATAGAAGATGTTTATACATATATTCAACGATTCAACAACTTCTTTTGGTTGTATCCTGCAGGAGTCATTTATTAAAAGTGAAATTTTGTTGCGAATTCTTTGGAAAGCATCAAACCAATTGTCAAAATGTTAAGATCCAGTTAATAAGTCGCAAGTTAAATTCTTACACAATTATACATAACTCAAAAATAAATTGAAGACACAACATATGTCGGTTTTAATTTTTAATTCTATAGTCATTAGAAAAGTCTAAATGTACTTAAGTACATTATGCACAGTAATCTGAATAACAGATTTATGGGCTTACTCAATATCTGGGTGTACAGAGACAGGGATGGGCAAAATAACTAGGGACATACGGAGATACGGTAGAATTCCTCAACTGGAGACACATTAGTCATGTATCCATATCCGCTCGTAAAGCATAATATAGTGTCTGTAACCTTTTCTTTTATAATCGGCCAATAGTATTAAATATTCATACATTGTTTTCGCTAAAAACTGAAACTAAATGACTGTAACACCTAATTAATTGTCCAAAATCTGAATCCTTTTAGAGTTTAATAAAGTAGATCTTATTTTTCGATTTATATTAGAAATTGGATGATTCTGACATATTTAGTCCAGCGAAGCACTCGTTAATAAACCCAGGAACGAAAAGTTTTAATGGTATATCGAATGTAAATATAATATGACAAGAAAAGTAGAAAACTGTGTATCATTTACAAAAGATTTGAAATTACAAGAAGTTAAAATAAACTAAATACTTTTTGTATCGTATGGGTCAGGGATAACTTGGTATGTATAATCGAACGTATACAATGCTATAACGTAGACATTGATAGAAAATAAAATAAAATAATAGTTGTAAGGGTTTTAAAGCATCTAAAACTCTTATCGCTCGGAATAGAAATTTTTATCACTTATCTAAACCGTAAAAAAAACTTTTATATCATACAAGAATGCTCATCGCATACGGTATATTTCACCCTTGAGAGTAAAACCTATAGAACCTATGCTATTTTTTAGATTTCATAGTATAGGTTTGTCCCTAGAGCCCAGTAAACTATGTGCCATGGACTTTCCGCTTTCATCAAATTTTATGGACTATTTTTTAAGGTAATGCATATTTCGTGTTGATCATTTCGGAAGAGTTTTAAAAGAACTTTTATATGCTTGTACGTCCTGTTAGCTTTAAGTTTTCAAATTACTTCAGAGACCGGCAACACTGTTGATTATAAAATCTAATTTCTATATGAATTAAGGTTTGCTCACGATAGTGCAAAAAAAAACATTTATTCTGAGAGCTCTGAAAATAATTGAATTCAATAGAACAATATAGCTTTTAAATTTTAGATTTATTCATCTGTAGCTGATTAGATAGAGTTTTAGTATATTTTATTTACTCTTTGTTGATTTGGTGAATTCAAAAAGTGCCCCATGTGAATTAAAGCTGCGCAAAGCTTTCGTAAAAGAAAACCAATTCCTGTAGTTTCAGGGCATTGGCCGATGTTAAAAATTAAAAAATCAAAATATTTTTTGCTGCACGTAAGAAAAGTGACAGACTTTTTGTCCTTTTTTCTCTACGTCGTTGAAAAGCAGTAAAAATTTTGAGGGTACACGCTGCAAAGCTTCTCAGAAGAGAAAGCAATTTGAATCACAATGAAAAAAGTCGATCGCTCTCCCCAAAGCCACATATATACAGAATTTGATCGCCAGTAAATAATGCAGAGTCCAAGTTTCACTTGAGCGTCTTTTGGAAAGCTATAAAACAGCCATAAAATAAGCTGCTCGTACGCGTATATATGTAATTGGCAAGCCCCCGCGTGCAGTCACTCGTGTAGACCCCCTCAAAGCGTATAATACACATGGCAGGCTACACGAGAAATAAAAGGGAGCTCGAACCGGCCGAGAAGAAGAAGTAGCTGGAGAAGGAGGATGAGGAGGAGGAAGAGGAGAGAGCAAAAAGGGAAGGAAGAACGTGGGTGCAAGTACTCTACAGGAGGCGAGGGCGAGGACGACGTGCGAAGATTCGCCGAGAGAGCCGCCGGTATAATAATTCCCGATGCTCGTCGCGCGCGCGCGCGTCGGCCTGCGAAGCAAGAAGAAAAAAAAGCCCGAAGAAGAATGCCGGGTGGGGATAATCCCGCGAACTCGTGGAATCCGCGCGCGCGGACCCGAGCGGGAGAGGAGCGCGGGACATCGCGACGCCGGACGTCGCGGCGCCGCCCGACCTAACTTTTCCTTCCCGGGCCCGCTGCTGCTCTCTCTCTCTCTCTTTTCCTCTCCGCGCCCGCCGGCATTCCATATCCTCCTTTTCGACCATGTAGCCGTCCTCCCCCACCCCTCGATACATCGATCGACGGCGCTTCTGCTCTTTCTCTACCGCTCCCCTGCCCACTCTCAACCCCGCCATCCCCATCCCCATATACGTATAGATATACGCGCGGTGGTGCCGGCGGCGGTATGGCGATGCTCCGCGCTATCCCCCTCGGGCGCTGTATACCTCTCTCTCTCTCTCCCTATCTCTCTCTCTGTCTGTCTTGGCCGTACTCGGCGAGCTCGCGATAATCCCAAACATCGCCCACCACCCCTCCTGTTTGCGTTTACACACACACACACACGCGCGCGCACACGTACGTCGGGCGTACGGCTATAGCGGATAACCCGGCCATTCCCCGAATCCTGCATCTACGTGCCGTACGTACGCGTACGTTACGTTCTTCCCCTTCGTGCCACTTGAGCGCGTGTGCCGCAACTCGCTGCAGCGGTCGATTCGCGCAAGATTCCTGCCCTTTCCCGCGTCCGTCCCGAGCCTCCAAGCCCCGCCGATTTCCAACTGCACGCATGTCCGCAGCCGAATTATCCGTGTAGGCGGAGATTTTTATGGGCTGAATTGCGAGCTGTCGGCTCGCGCGTATACGAGCCTTGGACGAGATGGTATTGCCTCTCGATTGCGATTCCTCAAATGCAGGACGGACGGATAGATCCGCTGCGGCGGGAGGAAGATGCTGCGAGCCAGGGTCGATTCGTGACGCGTGTTTAGATTCCCGATGCTACCGCGGACATTCCGAGTTATGGATTGGCAGCTGATAACCGATTTATACTTTGATTTACCCCCTTGATCGATTTCGATCCAATGCGTTAACTCGAAAGGACTAAAAACGGCTCACGCATTCATTTATTTATCTCTTTTACATTATGCGGACGTTTGGCACGTATAACAATAATATGTATAGAAATGAGATTACGAATGATTATGAATCTATGTATAAACAGCATTTTGTTCGTACCTCCAACATATGACAATTTAGCGCACAACTATGAAAGAATCTGACCAATTTCATTACGAGATCCACGCGGGAGCGAGCAGGTAAATTACAACTTATTTAAATGGAATGTCATTTCATACTGATGTTGTTTAAATTAAAACTCCGTGACAGGATTAATTTGAATAAATAGATTTACTAGATTATGAATATTTAAGCTGAGTTATTCCAGCAATGCGAACGTAGATTACCAACTAGTCCGCGCTCATGTTTTAATAGCATTTAGTTGTATGAAAGGGAAAAAAAGTAAATGTGAATTTCTATATGATGGATTTGGATTGTTTAAATTAAAAGGGTCCGAGCTTTAGCTCTTGGAAAATGCCTCGTGCCCTCGCATTCTCTGAATTTCAAGTAAGGGCTTATATTCTAAATTAATTTGTTCCGCAATATAAATATAGCCAACAAAATTAATATGCAACGTTATGAATATTTAAAAGAAAATGGACCGATAAAAACTGATGTGAAACATTTTCGGAGTTTTGGCGTAATGAATCTGGTAGGGATACTAGAAATCGAGTGGAAAGTATTGCAGTGTCGACTCTATGATGCACAACTCTAATAAATACAAACCAACAATAAATATCAATATTTGTACACGAGGGTAAAATAAATAAACGCTATCAAATATGTATCTATGTGTATTTTCGCTTATAACTAAAAAAGTTAGTTTTATTTATACAAAGCAAACATTAGAGAGAAGTACTTTATATAAAAATTTTAAAAAATATAACAAAAAATGCATCAGCCAATCGAAAAAAAGTTCTTTTGACGTTCAAAATACTTGAAAAATAGAAGAAAAAATGAGCTATAATCAATCAAAATCGGTCAATTAGTCTTCGAAACACAGAAAGGCAGGCACCCGTAGATGGTATATGCCACCGTTTTTAAAAGCAGTGTACATTTTCATTTCAGGAATTTCCAAACGCGCGAGTTAACGTATGACATTCTATGAAGCAGTTTTGCGAAAGACTAGACTTTTCACTTTACCGAATATCGTCTGTTGGACATATAGTCATTAATATTATTGGAAACCATAATCGTAATTGTATGCACGTATTAAGTTTCCGCGTTGAAACCAGCATCATTTGTAACTACAGTTATAGATTTCGATAAAGTTCGTAAAAGTTTGTGCGCATATCGCACCTAATTGCGCTAATGGGCCGATATCGCTTTACTTCTCTCTCTCTCTCTCTCTCTCTCTCGGTAGCCGACGCGACAACAGATGAATTATGAATTGATTAAAAGTCTCAGAGTTGGAGCATCTCTCTCCCTCTCTCGCTCCTTTTTCCAGGACCCATTTGAAATAGTTTTGACAACTGTCACATTTTATCGGGATTTCCTCATCAGTAATTTTCGCCGAGTCCAGGTCGATGTCGTAAGTCTATCGACGCCTTTCTCACGTAATAAAGGTCGTACTTTAGCCCCACCTCGGCTCGGTGCTCGTGACTCCTGACTCGTGAGATCCCGGCTTCGCTACTCTTTCTCTCTCTCTCTCTCTCTCTCTCTCTTTAGATGTATATATATATATATATACGTGTATAGCTGTAGGTATGGGGATAGGGGTATACCGGTATAGGTGGAGGAGAGCAAGTGAGCGAGAGAGGAAAAAGACAGAAAAACGGAGCTTCGGGAATTGGAAAACTTTTTTCTCTTTCAGAGCCCCGGCTATAGGTTTTTCCTCTATGTTCTCGAGATAGTGCCGGCTACGCTCGGAGGGGAAAAAATAAAGAAAGACCTGCTGGGACTAATGTTATTTCGGACAGCTCGCGACTCGGTGAGTATGCGAGTTCGCAGGTAAAAGACTGCGCGACTCTATCCGTCTATGTGTGTGTGTGTGTGTAGTATTATAGAGGTATATAATAATACTGTACAGGGTTAGAGAGAGATAAAGTGAGTGAGTGAGAGAGAGAGAGAGAGGAGGAAAGAAGACGCGAGAGAGCACTTAAGAAAATGTGCGAGAGCAGAAACGTCAGGGAAATGTAAGCGGAGTGTGTGCAGCGTCGCTGAACGAGGCTAATAAAAAAAAATGATGTATAATGCGAGTACGTCTGCGAGTTTGGCTGGGGTACAAAAAACCCTTCTCTCTCTCTCCCTCTTTCTCTCTGTGTGTCTCGGTGTCTGTGCGCAGTGTGTGTGATATATAGGAGAGTGGCGTGGCTCATGAATGAAAATGGAGAAAGCGCTTTTTTCCTTCAGCCCTGCAGCCTCGCGGCGGTGCGATGAATTATTGAAATGTCCCGGTCGCGCGCGCGCGCGCGCGCAAAGATCAGAGAAATGAAAACTTTGTCTCTGCAGCCGGGGTCCGAGCCGTGAGAAGTCCGCGCGCATTAAATGAAATGAAATAAAGGTTATAACGGCGAGTGCCGCGTTCTATTCAGCCGCCAAAGCCCACAAAGGACCAGCGCCAACACAGCGCACAACACAACACCGCGGAGACCCTTGGTTTGTTGCGAAATACATAAATGAGCGCTCTTTCGTCTCTTTCACTCGGTGCAAAGAAACAAATTACAGCGCTGAAGAAGCCAAACGCTTGTCTTGCCTATCTCCTCCTCCCTTTTTTTTACACGCCAGCTCTCTCCGCACAACTCGCGCGCACTCTGCAAATGTAAAGCGAGGACTTTGCTAATTTTTTCCCCAGGTATAAAGCTCCAAAGGCTCTCTCTCTCTCTCTCTCTCTCTCTGAGTGTATATGTATATGTAACTGCACATGGGACATTCCGTGTAAAAGTAGACTGAACCGGAATTTTCTGATTGCCGATCATCTGCTCGTTTGCGCTGAAGACCAAATTATGAATATTAAAGAGTGAATATGAATTTTTGATTGGCTCGTAAATTGAAAAATATAAAACACCGAGTAAAATTCATTTCTTCTGGATCTTTTTCGAAAAAGCGGTTCTAGCTTTTGAATGAAAAATAATTAGTATGCATGTAAAATTAATACAAGCGTAGCATGTGCAGTACTGTAAATATACTGTTACGCACGAATAAACTTGGTTCTTCATTAATTATGCATCTCTTAGAATTTCTATATAGGAAAGATATTATATGCTCGTAGCTCATATTTTATTGGAAATTAACAGCGATCCGAGCTTTCAGAGGCCGGATACGATATCTCTACCGTAACCAAAGATCACCCGCTCCGACCAGAGTTCGAGCACATTTGCATCCGCAATTGTGACCAAGTCGACATGGAATATTCCCCGTACACAGACAGACAGACAGAGAGGGAGTCATGTTCTCGCTGGCAAAGCGAAAAAAAAGCGAGCCCGAGCGAAAGAGACAGACTGAAGTAAAGAGATTGAGAGGAAGAGAAACAAAGAGATGGAAGATCCTGGCGGGCGAAAATGGGTCAACCCACAAACTCGCCTCGCTCCCCGCGATTCGTCTCTTTCCGACTGGCGCGCTGCCGCCGCCGCCGTCGTCGTACTCCCGCTACACACTCGACGTCGCTTCTAGTTTAGCTATTCGTCAAGCCGTCGTAAAAACACGAGTGCACCAAATTCTGGATTAGGCGATTCCCCCGCCTCCTCCTCCTCCACTTGCTCCTGCTGCTGCTGCTGCTGCTGCTGCTGCTGCTGGTGAGCTGCACCGAGGCTTCGGAGAACATTACTCTGCGGAGTCTAGGGCTGCTCGGGCAACTTGGTAGATTTGCAAAAGAGAGAGAGAGAGAGAGAGAGAGAGAGCAAGAGGGGTATATATGCTAAATCAGAAGTACAGAGGGAGTAGGGATGGTGGAAGGGCTGGAGGAAAGGGAAGGCAGCGAGAGCACGAGCGCGAGATATTCGCCCGAAATGAGCCAAGCCGCACTATAGCCCCAACTGCCGTCCGCTTTCTCCCCTGGGCCTCTTCTACATAATTTTTCACTTGTTCTCCCACACAGAGCTGCTCTACCTTCTCCCCCCCTCCTCTCTCACTCGACACATGCAAATTACTTGAACGCGCTCGTTTTCTCGCTCTCTCCGTGCCGTGATATTATTCGAAATGACCTTTTAGTTTCGGCTATTTTTTTCCAACGGCCAAACTTTCGGCCCTGCCAAATGCCAGCCCGCTCGTGCGCAGCTTAAGCTCCATCATAATTAGTTATGCGATCGCGCCCGAAAAATGATGCACGGACAGGGGATTTTTCGCTTGACGAGATAAGCCTCGTGGTAACGCTCATGGCGATAACGTTTTTCCGCAATATTTTTACAACGCCGAACTTTCTCTACCTCTCCGTGTTTTTCCCTATTAGCTTAAAACAACGCGTATAGACGAGGAATATTTGATACGCGGTTTCGTGCGAGTTGCATTTTTAAGGTCCCGAATTCGTCGTATTATAAAAATATTTATAGTAAAAATATTTAATTCGGAATTTCATGCCTGCGGAGTGTAGAAGTTTCAGAAATTTAACTCTTTATAAGAATTTACGAGGCCGTATCATATTTTTCCCTGTACATGGAATTCTAATTACGTATTTAAAGCGCCAACTTCATTTCCAGCTCTTTAATTTAAATAAAGAAAAAAAGAGAGCGAAGCATTAAATTGTCTATTTCGCCTTTCACCTCCATGAAAAATATTTGAACGCTTTGTAATGTTATAATTGTGGGAAAAAAATGTAATTTATGATTATCTGATAGTACAAATTGTTTTAATCAAATTAAAGTACGCGCACATGAAGCCATCCATTATAATTAAATCTCGTCTATATAAATCTCGTCTTTAAAAATTACTGTGCCCCACAGGTGATCCTGCAACAAAAATAATATTTTTTACATCCTCTATTAGTTGTTTAAAGAACCTTCGTTAACATTCTCTAACACAGAAACTCGGTAATGACGAGGCCTGTATCACCCCATCCTCTCTACAGTCGTGGAAGCGAATCGATGAAAATTCGACACGGTGCATCGGTAACGGTAGACCAATTCGTCCTAATTATCGCAAGATCGTAATATGGAATTACGCGCTTATACCCGAGAGTGTAAGTTCGTCACGGCAGCCTTAGCATCGCGAATAATTCGCTTCAGACCGATTGCCCGGCACCTACTCAACGATGAAAAACACGGCTCGATGTATCTCGCGATGATACACGGAAACTTGGCATTGTTTGGAATTACGAAGCATCCGGGAATCGTCGCATTCCCCGTTGCCTCGGCTGTACAGCTGGCAGCGGCAAAATGAGGAGGCAAACGCGCGGCGGCGCAAGAGAGGGAGCGAGAAAAATGCCGGTACAGGATAGCAGCAGTAGGGGTAGATCCGCGAGTTCGTTGGCGCGAAACGAGTTTTCCCACTTCCGGGGGAGGTGGCGGTGGGCGCGGACGCCTAGGACGCGGCTCTACTTGCTTTAAACAAAATAAGGAACAAACAGATGGTATTCCTTTTTCTTGGGGAGGGGGGGGGAGAGAGGCAGCAACAGCCTCACACACCGTACCGTGGCTCCGCTCGCGCGCTGCTCCCGCTACTGCTCCCTTTTCTTTTTATTCAGTCTTTCATCAGCTACGGGGCTTAATCCGCGCCCGCATTCACTTTTTCCTATGCATTTCATTTCCTCTTTTGCGCTTTACTACTACTCTTACCAGTGGTATAGCGGGGCGTCGTTGGTGCCGGTGCCGGTGCTCCGCCCTGGTCTGGTTCTGCGCCGGCGGCGGCCCCTAGCGCTTTCTTCATTATTCTCCTCGCGCGGCTCTTTTCCTCGCTCACATTTATTCCTCTTTATCCTCACTCTCATCATTGTTACTTTTTGGCTTTTTCCTCATCCACCGTCCCGTCCCTCCCTTACGCGCAAGGCCTTGTTCTTTCCCTCGTATCTCCGCTGACTTCTTTGCGCTTGTGCGACGCTCCTCTTTATCTTTACCTACCTCTCCCTGTAGCTCTCGCCTACACCTTATGCCGCCACGAGTTTCATTTAATTTTACTTTCGCCCGTGCGATTTTCTCTTTTTTTCCCCGCTCCGTTTTTTTGTCTCGCTGCTATGGGCTTGCATTGAAAATAATGGTGATTTATGAGCTCGCGGAGGGGATGGATCAAAATTATTTCCTTAGCTGCTCTCGAGCTTTCGAACTTTTCCGCTTCCTCTTCCTATCTTCCTTTTTTTCCCCCCCGAGCGCCTCCTCGCAATTGATAGGATAAATAAACGTTGAGATGGGATAACTGCGCAACGGGAGACAAATATCTTCGTTGAACAAGATGGTATTTATCGAGGCTAGATATGAGTTTGGGAATTCAAAGCACAGTTGAAATGTACACATTTTTACTTCTTCTTTTAAATACGCTTTTTAAAATTCCATTATTCTTGTAGTATCTGCCGAGTAAGTACTTAACTTTATTAAACTTTTACCCTAGCCGCGGTTACTTTAAAGCAGATCTGCCAGAGTTTTCAGCTTTTCAGTATTTTCATTTTTCTTTCATTTTCAACAACAATTTCTTTCGTCTAATTTCTTATTAGTACCTGCAATAAAGTTCGTTATACCATGTAAAGTGGGTCTTATTATAATAAAAGTTACCTTTAAAATTCTAATTATGTTTACATCCTGTTGCCTTGAATCACGTAGCCCTTCGTACTTTGTAAATACGCGAAATTAAATTCAAAATACGAATTTTCGCTTAATATTCCTTAATTAAAACTTTAGCTTCAGCAGATTAGCTTTTGCCTCAGTGGGAATATAATTTCTGATTTTCAATATTAAAAGATTCTTCGAATTCCCAAGCACATCCTGCGCGCATTTAAGAATATTCAGAACCTATAGTCGAACAAGCTCTTGCTCCTCGCATCATCTAATTCTAATGATCGCGGCAGCGCACGTAAAAGAAGCTTTTTTTGACTCGAACGCACCCTCTGCGTCCTTCTCAGGAAGAAAAAGAGGACCGCGTGTAGGCGGACACGCCTAAACTGCGAAAGCTCCCTCGCAAGCTCTTCTTGTTTTTCCTGCAGTTGCGCGCACACGTATACGTAGACCCGTCGGGGCCCCTCGGTTTGTTTACGGGACGCGCGCGCGAGCGACAATACGACTAGAGAGGACGAGCGAATAAGCTACATAGCGACTAAAACGCGCGCGCTCTCTCGGGCAAACGAGCGCGGGATCGAACTTTATCCTCGCTTTCTATATATACGAGCGCGCGCCTCTTACTAGTCCGCGACTTTATATACACCCTCGTATATCTCTCTCTCTCTCTCTCTCTCTCTCTCTCTCTATCACTGTCTCTCGCTCTTCTCTCGGCTACTTTATCGCGTTATTAGAGTTCCCGATAAATGACGTCAACTGCTCGCACTCTTATACTACTCTCTTGCAATGTCTGATGTCTTTCGGTGAACTTTTCTTTTCGGTGAACAGTCTATCTTTCTTTCTCCCCCGTTTTGTTGCCCCTTGCGACTTTTCTCCTGTACTACTCGAAAAAAAGTACCGACGCGTAAACAGCTCGTGAAAATTTGCTAATTGTCGGAGCTTCGAACGTCGCAGTATAAACTGGCGATGTCCTTCCTTTCGCTCTCTCTCTCTCCCTCTTCCCTTTTGTCACTCGTTCGGCGCCCAGACTAACTAGATGGGAAGTGTCGCGCCGAGAAGCCTCGGAGGTCGCGACAGAAGATTCGGCGAAAAAACAGACCGAGAGTATAAACACAAAAGAAGTGCAATATCAAACCGCGCGAAACAAAGGCTTCATTAAAGTCTCGTCGCCGTGTCCTTGTATCTGTACGTGTGCGTGTTTATACTCCTCCCCGTGCATAATATATATACACACACAGATACTCGTGGCAGTCGCTCAACAGCGACGTCTATGCAGAAAAAAAAAGGTAAGTAGAGGAAGAAAAAAGCATGGTCGCGAAATTAACAAGAAAAGCCCTCGAAGCAGTGGCGGCGGCTCTCCACCTTATTCAAATCACCTGCTCTCCCCGTCAGCGAAAGAGAAAGAGGGAGAGAGAGAGAAAAGCGTGGCACATCTCATCGGTTCCTATATATATATAGATGCAGCAGCACTGCACGTTCGGCCGGAAAAAGCCGTCGCTACTCCGGAATACCTATAACGACCGGTGACGACGCCGTCGCCTCCGCCACCGATGAATTCCGTGACTCGCGGTGCAGCAGCACCAGCTGTAGGCCAGCAGCTCCGAGGACTTTATGTATAGGTATAGACCGGCTGGGGCGGATTTTCCGTATGAAAAAGGCGAAAGGAAGAGCCGCGCGGCGGCAAAGTAAAGGAGAAAAGCTCAAAGCTGGGGCTTCTAAAAAAGCGAGCGAGAGAGCCGGCACAGGAGGAAAGGAGGTATTGTGCAAATATGGAAGGACGGAGAGGCATGACACTTTATTTACCCGGACGTGAAAGGTACAGGTTGGAAAGGAAACGGCAAGAGAGAGACGAGACGAGAGAGTGAGAGAGAGAGAGAGAGGCAGAGTGGCAGAGAGGGCAAAGAGAGGGAGAGAAGGTCGAACGAGACAGGAATATAGAGATATACCGTGGACGTGTGGGCGTGGGACGACTCTGTGTGTGTGTGTGTGTGCGTGTGCCAGAGCGCGGGTTAAATGTAACCGCGGCGGTGAGGAAACGGCTGACTCGGTAGGTAACTCACTTCCCTTATTCGATTGCTGCCTCGGCGCCGTCTCTCTCTCTCTCTCTCTCTCTTCTGTTCTTCCTATACCCATTCTTTCAGCTTCGCTAACTCTTCCACCTCCATCCCACCTTTATCACCGGATGTTCCGCGAGTGATCCGCTAATTGGTCATTAGTTCAACATTCCTCGGCTATCCCTAAATAAATACGGGGTGCCAGTGTGCGTCTGTGTGCGAGCTTTTCAATTTTCGTTTAGACCGCGAGCTGGCCGGAATTTTGATAATTCAATTGGCTCGTGCAGGCTCCGTAAAAACGAAAAGTCGATTTATCTGGAATCCTAGAATATATCATTATGCCGATGGCTATATCAGCACGGGTATAATTAATAATCGATGATGTGCTATATATGCAGTACTAATTAATCGATTTTTACAGCTCGGCATTTTTACCGATATCTAATGCCTAATTGCGGCTGAATGATTCTTTCGTATTTCCAAATCAAAGGGAGCGGTTGAAAAAGTGGCGGGTTTCCGGCCGCTGTCTAATGGGTGATTAAGTTTCTTACCGCCAATCCCATCGGATCTCGCAATTTCATCTCGTAAGCCGTTAGCCCCGGTGGCGGAGCGAGAGCAACTATTAGCATGCTTACAGCTGGTGCCGGTGCCGCTGCCACGCTGGCGAGTTCCATATGCGGCGGAGCTGAAATTCCATTCTCCTATTCCGCGTGGTCTTTTTTTTCTCCCCCCTCTCTCACGTTCTACCTCTCGGCGAACAAACTTTCATGCGCGCGCGCGCGTCACATTCGACTCCGATTTACACGGGGCCGGCCTCTCTCCCTGCTAGAGGCTCTTTTATTTCCTCGACGGCGCGGATAACGAACTAATTTCACGGTAAAGTTTTCCCCCTTCCCTCTCTCTCTCTCTCTCTCTCTCTCACTTTCTCTCTTTCTCTCTCGCGAGCCCCTTCTTTTTCATCCCTTTTCACAAATTTAACCTGCGGATTCCTTTGATGCTCCCTTGCACTGCCGCCGCTTCGCGAGAGAATATTGTTTTTGAATTTCGACGACGACGCCGCCGCCGCCGAGACGACCAAGTTTAAAGTTCGAGGCCTTTTGTGTGCTCGCAGCTGCTTTTGTGTACACTTGGGAATATTGAGCGAATTAATTAGTAGGTAGCTGTACTGCAGTATGGGCGAGTTGGAGGAATCGATATTGTTTTCCTCGTAAATATGTTGGCTGTAATCTCGATCGTGGAGCACAACCTACTTCGGCTCAACAGCTCGAATCTGAGCTCGGAGTGGAGGGGGTGGGGGGACAAAAAGTTTCTCTTTGTTGAGAAAATGAACTATTGGGCAAGGTTTGAGGTTAAGTCGGCCGCTTGTAAAAGTACCCGAGTACACCTCCCATTTGGACGGGCAAATAACCGCATATACATACCCCGAACAACTTTAAGTTGGAAAAGTTTAAAATTAATGTTTATTTCGGAAAAAAATCAACAATGCAAATGTATAAAGTCATGTAATTGGGATTTCATGCTTTCTACCTTCTAACTGATATGTATGTATGTTATTAGGAAACTTTTATTCTTATAACCAGCTGAATGTAACTGTATTTGCTCCTTTTTATTGCAGAATCTAATATTTGTAAAAGATCGCTGCGCGTTTAATTGCAAAACAAATAAAAGACATAACAGTCGGTCTTCTTCAAGATTCGACTGAAAATCGAGTTTCGGTACATGCATCAATCGCCAGACGAAAGATTGGGCCATTCGGGAAAAAATGTAAAGCCTTCAGCGTATAAAAGGAAGGATAGATCGGCTTTCCCGAAAAATCCATTCTTCAAGTCTTTCCCCGAAGTACAAACCGGAAGATTGCGATTTGATGCTTGGCCGTTGCCAGAATCACAATTGGACTGTAACTTTGCTGGATATATCGGTGAGAGTGGCAATTATGATCTACCGAGTCATAAATTTCATTAGGGACGAATTGCAGCTGCCAAAAATAGACTAGAACTTTTTTCGGGGTTTAAAATTACAAAATGATCAGTTCAGCGTTAACTTTAACTCAATAAATATACATAAATAAAAAGCAAAAAGAATAAATTGCAAAAAATAAAAAGTAAAAAAGAATAAAAGAATAAATTGAAATAAAATACATTGTAAAGGTATGTAATTTTTCATGCGAATATAATCGTAGTTTTTCTGAATGTATTATTTTAAAGGTAAAATTATTGTGTGAGCATGAGTAAAAAGGAAACGTTTAAAAAAATGAGATATCAATGATAGAGCGAATTGTTGAAGATAACAAAGTTCGAAAATTTATAAACTGTGTAATTCAATGCGAAAGAGAATGCATTGTTCTCTCTTTTCACTGAGCGTGATTCATTACTTCGAATTCTTTGAATTCACTAAAACATTTTTGGTTATTTTTTTATGCGTCTCGGTAAAATGGATTTTCCCAGTACTGATCCAAAAAGAATCAAATTAGCGCATTAATATCCAAAACAAATCCACTATTTCTGTATTCGCTAATTATACACAGACGCAGCGAATAACACGATTCCACACTGGCAATAATTCAAGATAAATTTGAACTTTAGCAGCCACTCGATCGGCCTGTAAATCCAACCACAATAAACATACCGAAATATAAAATCGAAACTCGAACGTCAAAAGCGCATCAAAAGAAATTAGATGAAGGAAATAAATGTTGAATTATGCGAGGAGAGAGGCTCCCGACAGCTCGACAAAATTGACAGTTTCGTTCCTGTCACAACATCATGGAGTATTAAAACACGTTCTTCCCCACTCGAGTAATCGATGAAACTTCGCCACGAGGGAGGAGCAGCCGAATAGGAGAAGAAAAGTTCGAGTAGCCATGAATGAATGGTTGATGAATGATCCTATGAAGATATTATGGGCACGAGGGGCGGAATTTCATCTTTTTCTGTCCCTCGCCCCCGGCAGCTGGGCAATACTCGTAACTGCGTCAATTGTCAAAATTCGTAGTTTCCAAGCCATAAAACTATGCCGATAAAGGGGATTTAGTCGCGATGGATATGGAGGGAGCGAAAGATTCGGTGGAAGAACTGGAGAGAAAAAGCGGGAGCAGCAAGGACGAGCCGAAAAGAGTTTGTATATAATGGTGGAAAAATCGTAAAACGCGGCTGGCTCGGGCTCATTTTATTTATTTCCGCGAAAACATCGGGAGAAGGAGAGAAATTGAGCGTTGCACGTGCAGTTAGAGATACATAGGTAGGCGGGAGGCTCGAGGTGCGAGACGCGGCAAAAAGAGGACAGTGCGCGGGACGAGAGTAGGATAGACAAAGACAGCTATAGGCAGAGCGAGAGCAAATAAAAGTAGCATGCGAGAGCGGACCTATTCCCTTTTTCCCCTTACCATTACACTTTGCGCTCGCACACTCGCTATCCATGTGTATATACTGCATGCGTGTACTCAGAGAGAGAGAGAGAGAGGCTTCCACACACGTTTTCTACTCTCGCGCGTCGGCACTGAAGCGAGATAATGAAACGCTACTGTTTTAGCCGTGCGGTGCGGTTCAAATAAAAAGGAAGCTTCGCACGAGTGTGAGTGGGGAGAAAATCGGTAGCGAAAGGCCGGAAACTCACAATCAGCCGCGATGCACTCTCTGACGTGTGTGTATATCCCCGAAATCGCAGTCCCCAGTCATTGTCCCGTACACGCGGCGCTCTGATAAAGCCAGAGTGTTTTGGAAGCTTGGGAGGAGCGATCGATATTCTTTACGCAAAAAATTGTCAATCTAAAAGGGGAATCAATTAAGGAGAATAGGATTAGTTCGGGGAGACTGCTGCATTACTATTTACTAGATTTTCATTTTGCAGGTGCACGATGACGCGCCTCCGTGCATAAAAAGCCTTGAACGTAAATTATTCGTTTGACGCCCGATGGGAAGCGAGTTTGCGAAATGCCAAATTGAACGCGCTGCGCGCGAGTTTGTTAAATATTGATAAAGAAAGCGTAGTGGCGGTGTCGGGGCGGCTCGGTAGTTTTAGCGCGAGTTTTAGCATTTTCGCCGTGGCGGAGCGCAGTGAAAGAGGTGCGGCTACGGTCAGGCAGTAAAGCCCCTTCCTAGCCCATATACATACAAGTACTACTCCTCCCGAGTATACGCCTCGGTTAGATGGTGACGAAAGTGGAAGAACTCCGGGGTGGGGGGAAGCAGATAAAAAAAGGGCTCGAGGGAGCGCCGACGCACACGTACAGGACCGGCAGAGAGGAGAGGAGCTGTGAATAGAGACAAGGATCGGCCGACAGCCAGGTCAACTTGGACATGGACGAAATAATTTGAGGAGGCGGAGGAATAGCAGGAGCCGCGGCGAAACTTGCGCGGAAGGAGAAAAGAAACTTTCTGTGGATGTATCGCGCGGCAACAGCGGCAGCAGTAACTTTCGCGGTACACGATCAAATTAAAAAGGTCTCCTTCTCGCGATAAAGCACCAGCGCCGCGGGTCCCGACCGGAGGAACAGCTAGGCTCCAGCTAGCGCGCGCACAATGCGAGCGCAAAAAACACCGACTCTCCTCTCTTCTTGCAGGCGCGCGCGCGCGCGCAGGAAAAGCCATGGAAAATAATTATGTCGCCCGGCGCTCGACCCTTGAAAGCTCCGACGGCGCTGGGAGCTTTCCCTCTACAACAAGCAAGAGAAAGAGAGGAGAGAAAAGGACAGGGTGGTCTGAATCTGTTGACTCGCAGCTTCTGAATTGCGCCGCGAGCCCATTCAGAAGCTGCGAAATAAGAGAGAGAGAGAGAGAGAGAGAGAGAGACACAGAGGAAGCCAGTGTGTGCGCGCGCGTGTAGGAGGAAGAGGTAGCGAGTGCATTCGGAGCGAAGAAACACAGCGGATAGAGCGGGAGCAAAAAAAATGCCCGGGATATTGTCGAGCGCTACCGAGGACCGAGGAGAGAAAAAAGACCGAGCAGAGAGAGAGAGAGAGAGAGAGGAAGGAGAAAATGATGACCTCGATGATAAAGTAAACTAAGAGGGAGACGGAGCTATATGGACGGGGAATTCTTTCTCTGCGAATAAATTTCCCCGAGTAATTCCCCACTTTTTTCCTTCCCTTCCCTTTCCCTCTCTCCTTTTTTGTTTTATAAAACTTGGAGTATACCCCGCTATATCATCGCGCAAATTATACGCGTGTCTTCGTCTGCGTGTCCCCTTATTGTTATTACTTTTAAGCGACATTTTCGACCTGGCCCTGTTCTTTCCTTTGTTACGTGCTGAATAAATTTGATAGTTTGGAAGAATTGGCGAAGCATGTTTGAGATAACATTTTTTTTTACCATTTTTAAAATCACAAATATTTCCTTTAAGAAAAATGCGCCTGGATTTTATATTCATTCTCAACTTTTAATTTATTATACCTAATAGTTACACATTTGTTAGTGTAATGTTAGCTTTTATAAGCGGAAGAGAAATTAAACCTACAACAAAGTACTTAGTTTGCTTCGACTTAATTAAGAAGCTATCTATTATACGTCTAATTACACATGCTCTAATTATTTCAAAAATAACATTCGTAAGCGTGTCACGAATTTTGGAATAGATTACGAAATTCTCGACTCCGCATGAAAAACTAGAAGCATTTATTTATGAACATAAAGTTACACAAGTGCATTTTTAAAGTAAAAGCTACAAGTCAGCAATAGCCGCATAAAAACATTTACACTTTAATATAAATAAAGGCAATCTGCATATGTGCACATATATATACACGGCTAGTGTCGTCGTAGAGCGCGGCAGTATAAAGTATAGAGCTGCCTGCGTTGGCCAATGAAAATGTACAATAAATTTGCCAGCGAATCGCTATAATTTCAATTCTACGATCGATCAATCTACGATCGGGGAAAGGCGAAATAGCATCGATAATATAATAATCAGATATCGCGCGGGCGGACTCTCGAATGGCAATGTTCTCATAAATAAACTATAGATTCCAACGGGTCTGGCAAGCTGTTATTTCTACTTGCCCGCGGAAAGGTAAACCCTATCGATTCTGGAAGCAGCTTTAAAGAAAATGATCGTACCTCAAACGCGGTCAGCTTCCGTCTATACGTCGCCGAATCCTCTAAACTCGTCCAAATTCTGGGAAAATTTGTATTTAGAGCTCGCGTATTTTAATGAGTAGCAGTAGCGGCGGCGGCGGTTCAAAATGCAGCTTCAAAAGAGCGACGAGTTATCATTATCACCGTCATCCTGGCATTGTACAATCACAAAGTCTGTATCAGCTTTCGAAAAAAGGGAACAGAGATGGGGGGAAAAAAAAGGAAGAAGCATCACGCAGGAAGGGGAAATAAGCAAAAAAAAAAAAGAAAAGGAAAGAGGAGAGGGAAAAGCGAAAGAAAAAAAAAAGAAATGAAAAGAAAATCCAGAATAAAAGCCGTCTCTGGGAAATCTTGTTATCTAGAGAGAAAAAGGTATCGCTGCAAGCTGGAAAATCGATAGTAAATAGAAGCCTGAGCTCCGAGCTCCTTATGTATATACATGTATATATGCATGTATGCACTGCGTGCGCGGGGCGTGCGAAAAAAATGTGCATACACAGCCGGGGGATTGAAAGAAAGAGAGAGAGAGAGAGAGGGAGGGGGTGGAAGGAAAGGGTCGAGACGGCGAACACGTCGCACGTTCATCTCAAGTGGTGGAAAAGCCCGGTACACGGCAAGGAAAGGATCGTTCGGCGGCACATATCCGATGACGCGCGGCTGGCCTCATAATTCCCGCGAAAGTCTATACCTCGCGTCGGTGAGCTGCTCTTCTCCATCTCTCTCTTGTTCTCTTGCCTCTCGCGAATTACGACCGACTCAGTGGGAGTATAAGGACGGCTCCGCCCGTATATATATATATTATAGGTGTATAGGGTGCAGCTCAGCGGAACAGGAAAGTGAAGAGCGCGAGAATCCTGCTGCTTGCCGCGGATATACCGTCTGCGAGTGCGCTACAAGTGCGGAGAACGAGGACTTAAGTAATGACGACGAGCTGCTACTGCTATACGCTATACATGCCGCTGTTGCGCGACGCTCTGAATATCCCGACTCGCGGCCCAAGATACGTGTATATCAGTGAAAAAAAAAAGCCAGACAGCCGTATAACGCACTCTCCATCTTCTCGCTCCCGTCCTCCCACCTCCTACCGGAGCTGCATACACGTACGCGCGTTCGCCGGGTGGGAGGAGAGAGACTCGCGCGTCTCTAGGTCTCTGGAGCCGCTCGGGGGCTGCTTGTTACCAGCCACTTGTACTATCTGCGCCCCGGCTGAATAATGACCGCGAAATTAACAAGGCCGCCCTCTGCAGACCGTCGTTATACCTACTACTCTCTCTCTCTCTCTCTCTCTCTCTCTCTCTCTCTCTCACTCTAGTGCATGCAGGCATCTCCTTGTAATATCGTAAACATGACATTAACTGGATATTCCCGAGCGCTACTTGCCGCCGCTTACACGTATACAGATCTATCGCGCGTCCATCGAGCTTGCGGATATATGCTCGAGTGCGCCACAAGAGCTCCACCGACGCTTCACCATGCCTGTATAGTCGAGTACAACGCGCCCCGTGCAGAGAGAGTCCAGAGCGAGCTGCCGACGGTTTTTTTTTGTTCCTGCCGCGGCGATTCCACGGTTGCGTTGGCCGCGGTTGTCGCGGGGTTCCCAACTTTTTAAGGCCGATGAGTCCTTGCGATTCTGTTTGTGCGGCCCTCGAGTTTCGCTCGACGCTCCGCCCGAGATACGTATTTGCATGCGCCGAAAGAAGGGCCAACTCCGGCAACTTGTATACTTTTACTATGCAGCCGCTTACTCTTAGAGCTTTTTTTACCCCCTACAAGCACAGGAATTTTAATTTGTCCTACCCTAAAGTAAATACTTCTTATCCTTTCTACGCATATATAAGAACTAAACGTGTATCAAAGTTTTATTTTTCATCGTGCGTTTAAAATTCTGCCAACTGCGTAAATTAAAAAAGTAAAAGAGTTACTCAAGATTTACGTATAAATTCGTTTTATTTTATAATCAATAGCATAATAATAGCATAATACGCTTAATCTAACATTTTTTTTCTAATTGAATATTACAACTGGTTGCAATTGCAAATCAGTCCAGCCAAGTCGTATTTAAACTTTAGTATACGCAAAATTATTATGTTAAATACGTTAAACTTTTGTATATATATACGTATAATACTCTTGTACCTCGAATATATGCGTACAAGCGTATGTTTATTTCATAACTTTTGTATTGTTAGCTATAATATACTTATGCGAAATTCATAAATATATCCTAAAGAAATCAATGTGTCGCGAGCATTCACAGTACACGTATTTGTGCATATATTTCATTTATCACTAATTACAAATTATGTTTATAAATTACATTGCAAAATAATAACTCGATAGGAAATGTTAATATTTTGACTAATTTATCAATAAATTAATCAATAAATAAATCGGTTAGTTAAACATAACATACTGCAAATGACGAATTCAATTTTGACTTTGCATCTCGTGTATTCCTTAATGATTCTTTAATGCTTGCCTCCCTTTTGTCACAAGGAATTTCGTATTTTCCTTTTCCTTTCCAAAGTTGCGATATTTTTTTGACCCATTATTCTATTATAGAACACTTGCAACAACTATTATCAATTATAGCCATTCCTACAGCTAACAAACATCCGCAATGCTTAAAAATTATTTTTCTACGTCCGTATGAAAAAATTCTAAATTTTCAGGCATTTTTTTAACGAGCGCGAAGCTTTCAGAGTGTCCGGTAATGTTAATATTCCCGGTGCACAATGAGATGCGCATCATTTTTATTTAGCTCCCGCTGCACACGCGGCGGCTCGCGTCGGAAATTTATGACGCGCAATTGGATAAAATATATTTGAAATTTAAATTGGTCATTTGCCGAGATCAAGTCGGCCCGATTAAAAGCGGGCCAACAGCGCGTGGCCGAGATAAGCCCCTCGCACTCGCTTCCCCGCGACCGCTCACTCGACGTTATACGATTCAATCTCGAATTAATGAATCAAATAGCCCAAACTACGTTCTATCCCGGGCCCGAGTCCGGCTTATATTAACGTTGCGGAAAAACTACTTTATTCTCTGCCGTCTGCAGCTTCCGCGTTATAATATACAAGCGAATTGTACGTGAAATGGCGAAGGATCCCAGGTGAAAATAAATTTTTACGGGCAACAATGCGGAAGTAGTCGATATAGCTGCGGCTCTTCCTGTCTGTGTGTGTGCGTGTGTGGGTGTAAACGCAGCCGAGAGTCAGCGAGAAAGAGAGAAAGCCTGCGCAGAGCTCGAATTACACTTTATTCGATATCTTTCTGTGCGATATATCCCTGCCGATGAAAACTCTACTCTGTACCTGTGTATACCTATATAGGAGTGGAGTTCAGTATATATATAGAGGAAGAGCTGATGGTGGTGTTTTTTTTCTCACGACTGCTGCCGAGTCCCTTGGAAAAGCGCGCATCCAGTGCAAATCGCGGATGACGAGGATTAAAGTTGCGTTGAGGCGCTTTTTCCGCGCCTTCCCTACACTTGCGCCAACGCGTTTTATCGAGAATTCCATAAACCCATCGCAAAAAAATACAACGCTAATCGCTTGATATTATTTTGCCAACTGCACGGGCTGTTTTTTTTTTTTTTTTTAACACTTCCTTTTGTATTTGGCACGGATTTTTCTCGAAAACTTTCACGATCCTCGTTTCGTTCATAAATTTTGAGTTTTAAATGCGAGGCAATGATAAATTGTATGAGCACCAATTACTGCCCAATGCAAGTAGAAAATTAAAACAATTTATCTTAAGAAAATAAAAACTGAAAGATACTTATATGTATGGAAATCTCACATAATTGTAACAATTTGAATAAATATTAATTATACCAAGCCATATCATAATTTCGTATTACTACAGTCCATTTTACTTAAATATATTACATTTTTATATTTATCATAATGAATATAGCTTAATTAACTGCTGATGAGATATTTCTCTTACATGTGTATGTATATTATACCCATGGAACATTAATTATACACTTCCAATAACCTAAAATACATTTACTTTGTATTAATTAATTTCCGAAGCCTTGAGCAATCATATTAAAATTTTACTTTTTTCTACTTTGCAAGTGACAAAAGTAGTGTACTCACTGTTAGTATAGTTATTTTTTTTTCAATTCAACTGAATCAATAGAAAACCTGAAGTGAAAATTAACTCTGTCGGACAAACTTTTCACCGTGTCGCTGCAGCTGCTGGAATTTCAAAATATTATGACTTTATTTGCATAAAAAAGATCCTCGATTAAATCAGGAATTCGGGGAAGATTCCTTTTCAATTTTAAATTATTATAAATCATCGAATTATTGTGTATCGTATATTTATTATATAAAATATTGTTTTATTTTAAGCAGTATCGAAATCATTCGATGTATTAATTTTCATTTGTCAAAATTATGCTAAATTCAAAATAAAAGCCATTTTAACGTGATCCTCTCATTTCAGAGCAAAATTATTTAAAATTTCTTTTTAAAAGACAACAATGGAATTTATTTAGTACATATGTGAAATTGCCAAGTGTCGATTCGCTTTGAGTACAGTACTTTTACGGCTTTGGAATAGATCAATAGAGATATCAAAGTAATGGTTCTATCTAAAAGAAGAGTACAGCTTCGGTTTTTCTAACGAACAAAAAAAACTAAATCTCTTTTAGAAAAAACATTACATACAAGTGAGAGTAAGAAAAATACCTTTCCGATCTTTTTATTAAAAAATGGAAGTGTCTATATATATTCTACGGAATATATATAGACACTTAAAAATTTAACAATGTTTTAGAAAAAAAAATTTAAATTTATATTAAATGTAATTTAAATACTCAACAACTCGGTTTTTGTAGAGGTCGAAACTTTTGTTCCAGAACTCTTGATCCTTTACCATGTATTTAGTGATAATTAGGAACAATAATGAAGATTAATTTGATTCTCGTATTGATAATCGAAATTCATAATTTTAAATACAGAATCAGACATTTGATTCTTGGCATTTGATTACGTTATATAAATATAATTTTAATCAAATTCAAAACTGTGAATAAAATTACAAATATTCATATACGAGGAAATATTAAGCATTCCTCCCCCCACTGCAGGTTCGCTAAAAGTTAAATAAAATATGTAATCAGAATGTTACAGTACAGACGAGTATTCAATCAAACTTGTACATTAATAAAATTAATGCGCAAAATTAAAAGCTTTTCCTCAAACTACTTTTTTCAAACGTTGCATTGGAATTATCGTAAAAGCGTAATTCATTTCGAATTATTTATTACTGCAGCTCCGCAGAATCGATGTTTTTGACGCATATCATGCATGGCTATAATAAATTGATTCCTATTAAACGTACAATATTTCATTTTTAATTAAGGTACACGCTTATTTATTCATTTCGATAATGCAAGTTTTCCAGATGCGTAAAAGAAAATAATTACATACGATTTTTACGATTGTTCATACCTATATTAGTCCGACGTGATCAGTCAACTTGAGCTTTCATTTCCGTTACAGTAACAAAAAAAGTGTCTAAAGAAAGCAATTGCATATAAAGCATGAGAAAAAGAAGCATCTTCTTAACCCACTTGAATATGAACTGACATTACAATGCAAATATTATCACGGGAAATATTTAGCCTGTGTATCATACGAGCGCGCGGCATCACGAAAATCCAAGGTTGTTTACTTTGAAAATAAAGTTTAAACGATTGCCACGGAATAACACGGCCATTTCCAATAGCCCCGCTCCGCAGTATAAAAGAACACAAAGCGAGAGCCGCAGGAGGGAAAAGGAAAAGAGGTAGGTATACCTATAGGGTTATAGATAAAAGGAGAAAGAGTGGGGTAGACTGAGAGAGAGAGAGAGAGAGAGAGAGAGAGAGAGAGAGAGAGAGAGGAAGAGAGAACAATCGAGATGCAGATCGAAGGAAAATAAAATGTCCGTATTACTCAGGTCATTTAATTCCAAAGTTAAGCAAAACTATCGTCCTCTCAAATCAACGGCACGTAAGCTCTTTAAAAAAGGGAAAAAGAAAGGCGGAAGCTCCCTGTATAGGTAAATATATAAATAAATGGTCGAATCAAAGCAGCGCAGTTCTAGATCTCGTCCCGGGGCTTACTCTTGCTTTACCTCTGTACACTTAGACTCTCGCGTGCATGCATAGTGTGTCCGTGTCCGTGTCCGTGTGTGTGTGTG
>UELU01144910.1:6732-23234 GCA_900490025.1 Megastigmus dorsalis
GGGGGGGGGGGGGGGGGGGGGGGGAATTGGTAACCTCGGAAATCACGATTCTTTCAGCACTGATTCCTAAAGTTGGAGAGAGAAACTGGCCAAAGCCAAACGAACAAATATGAGAGCGAGCGAATGAAAGAAAGGAAGTCGAAGTGCGGAAAGGGTCGTTTTCAAGCCACTTTCATCTCTCGCAACACTACACACTGCACACACACGCGCACATAGAGGTAGTTTAGGCGATACTCGGCAGTGCAAAGTTACCTTTCAAACGGGGCGATAGTAAAGCCACAGGCTCTTCCTCCTCCTGCGGGTCTTGGCAGCTAGAGAACGACGCACTTTTATTACTCAATCCTCGCTCGTATACAGAACCTCTGCCATCCAACTGACGCTCTCAAATCATTGACTGTGTATACAGTGTGGCGGCAGCCGACGACACACCGGCTGGCAAATAAAAGAAAAACGTAACAGGATCCACCAACGAACCAACCGAAACGAACCAACGAACTGGCAGCGATGAAAAAAAAGTATCCTCGCGCGCACCAGACACACTATACTGCACTTATAGGCTTTAAACAACCGCGATAATAAGCAATGCGTATCCGCGGAGTGCAGCGCTTTTCATTCATTCGCGCGCGAACGCAGCGCGGATATGTATACTGTACAGGTTATATGTACGTGTAGATGTGGACGTAGGAAGAGAGCGAGCGGGTGAGTGCCGCAGCAGTGCAGAGTGCAGTGCGCGCGCGCCGTGCAGCTCTCGTGCGTTGCCAGTGTGTTGTGTCTCCTCGGCCTTATGAGAGCGGCGAGAGAGAGAGAGAGAGAGAGGGAGGGAGAGCGCACGGGACACCCTGCCGGTAGCAGTCGCGATCGGCCACTATCTAGCCCGCTGCCTCCTGTGTTCGCTCCAAGGCTCCCTTCCTCTCTCTCTCTCGCTCGCTCGCTCGCTCGCTCTTTCCACCACCCTCGCACACACCGCGGCGCTCGTGCTTCCCAACTTTCCGCACCCTACTCACTCGCTCGCTCTCCCACCACCACTATAGCGCCAACCCCTGGCCCGGCGCGCGCGTGTATACTTCCGTCTTCGTCCATCTAAGGCACCCGCGCGCGTATATATCCCCTGTCTGCCCCCCACTCTCCTCTCACTCTCTCTCTCTCGCTCTCGCTCTCTGTCTCTCTTTGGCAGCGGGACAGATATATCTATAATACGGACTCGTGTGTCGGCAGTGACTCTCTCTCTGTCTCTGTATAACGCGCGCGAGAGAGAGAGAGAGAGGACGGCAACGAAGCGCGACGAGGTTCTGAAGCCGGCGAAGGTCAGGGAGGTAAACGACAATTGAGAGCCCTGGGAATAATAGCTTTCACTTCTCTCTCTCTCTCTCTCTCTCTCTCTCTCTCTCGCTTTGCCTCGCGACTGCAGTGCAGCCGAATGGTCGAGAGCGAGCGCGAGTGGCAACGACTCTTTCTCTCCGTCTATAGTATAGTTTAGTTCGGGAAAGGGGCCCGAGCTGCACGTGTGTCTGTGCACGAGGACTTCTGCCACTGGCCACTGCACCGTCGAGGAGTGAAGAACGAGAGAGAGAGAAGGAGAGAGAGGGGACACCTGGAATGGTAATCCAGCTCGCGTGCCTCTCGCAGATTGTTTTCGGCATTTCGCTCCCTCCTCCTCGTTTTGGACTTCCTTCTGTCGCGCGCCGAGTATAGCCGGTGTCAATGTCATCGCACGCGCGAGAGCTGCATTAGGCCCTGCCCATTGTACGCCACTGTGTGTGCTGCAGCAGTCGTCGCCTCTCGCATATGGCGCGTGGCGTGTGTGAGGCTCCTGCGGATTTTGGGATTAATTTTTCGCCCGTGTGTACACACACTGTCTCTGTGTCTTTATATGTGTGTATGTGTGTGTTTAAAAGGGAGGGAGATTTTATGAATAATGATCGATAATCGATCGCGTTTGAAGGGATTTACTGGTGGCGGATGTTGTATAGGGGGGGAGAAAACTACGGAAATGAGTTGTTTCTTTCTCTTTCTCTCGTCGGTGTGTGTAGGTGTGTGTTTTCAGAGTGCGCTTAATTAATTGCGCCTGCAGGTGTTGCTAGGAGGATTAAAATGGAAAAACGGCGAGTGGCGAGAGAGCGAGAGAGAGAGGGAGAGGCAGATTATAAATGAATTCGTATAATTGCATAATTTATGTTTCGACACTGAGGCAAGTGTTGTGTATTGAATCCATATCGCTTGCCTTTAACTCTCTCCGACTCGTTTTGTGTACAAACTTAATAAATGCTTGGTGCACGGCCTGTGCTTTTTTACTCCCCACCACCAGCACACGACCAACTCTTACCTTCTGCTACCGTACAAAGGATTTATTGTATTATTAAGGGCTGCCGCGTGTTTACACCGGATATATTTATACTGTTTATACAATTTGGACGAGTTGTTGAAAAATTAAGCAATTTTTCACGCCGACATCGTGCAGCGTTTCGTCAAATATTGCCGTTGCGATTTGGAACGGTATGAGTACATTGCTGAACACGATGACGGTGACGTGCGAAACTTATATTTCAGAATTTGAATTTGTCAATTTACAACGTACGCTATGGATTTGCATCTGATTTAGAATTTCTTTTTGTTAATGAAAATTTTAATGATGGAACACTGCTAGAGCTATCGGACATGAATATGCAGATTCTCAAGTACGGAACTACTGCCTTTGAGCGAGCTGTCTCACTCTCTCTCTCTCTCTCTCTCTCTCTCTCTCTCTCTCTCTCTCTGTCTACGTGGTTACTGTTCATTAATTATTTCGAGACTCTCCCTTGTTGGAAAAAAGGAAAAAGTAAGACAAGTTCACACTCTGTGGACTTATCAGAGAAAAGGGGTAATGAAAAATAACCTTGTAAGCCTTACGACTTGGTGAATTAGGTGCGTATTCCGTTTTCAAATTAACTTTTCGAGTCTGCATCATTTATTAAGTTAATTATTATTTAATATAGGAGTTAATTGACATTCGCGTATAGGAAATTATCAATGTGCGTATAATGACATTGCATGATTTGGCGACACGTATTGTATACATTATACCGAAAGAAAAATTACTACTTTTGAATAATTATTCCTAATATATATATTATATATAAATTATGTGCTCCGGAGTCCCGTGGATCGATACGCTTAGACTAACTTTGGCACTGAGAATTTGTTTTAATATAAGTATATTCCACGTAAAATGTTATTTCTGCTTTATGCGACACTTTTTGCATAATCCAAAGTTATCCAAAATTTGCATAGGAATTTTCCCGTTGAATTTGCGCAGAAGCTGTTTTTGGTCAATTCTTTTATAATAAATCCTTCTGTCTAGCTCGCATACTAATAATTGTTTTACACAATAATGCTTGCAGTAAAAAAACTGAATTGAAAATTAAAATAACTTAACTACAACTTCTAGCTCTAAAAGAGAATGTAAAGAACGTAAAATTATCCTCAAACGTGGATATAAGCCAAAAAAACGAGGTTATTCCTATGTTGAGGCAAAAGTTCCAGTAACTGGCCACGTAGTAATGTACAAAGACATTACTTGATATGTCATTATTAAAAATAACTTTAAACTAAAAACTTTTATATTCTACGGATAAAGATTTTAATTTTCTTACGAATAGTAAGCGTAAAGTATATTCATGGTACCATCCAGGTACCGGACTCTCCTTGATTTTTGCATGTCCTAGTACTTGGCCGCCTATTTTTGACTGAAAAAAAAAATATTTTTTCCTTTTTTATAGTCGTCATTTTCCACCAGAATGGTTCGATATTCCATTATAAGTGATCTAGTTCGAAAAATGATCAAAATTAGTTATAATTTCACCCTTAATAAATTTAAAAGTATTCGATATAAGCTAATATTTCAGTGGCCCGGTACTGGGCATCGGTCAGTCGGTGGGACATTTACCATGATAATCTATTTTAATTTTATATAAACGAAGGAAGCATAATTAATCAAAATGGCAGTATGTAGAGGTCGGTATAATAAATTATTTATACATATATATTGTACAACGGATCTGCTCATTGCTATTGTTCATCCATTTTATGTATTCCATGGATTATATGCTTTACCGGCAAACAATGATTACAGCTCGCATAGTTGATAATTCGGCATAATTACTTGCGAATAAATTGAATTGTAGTTAGGGCAAAATACTTATAAGTTGCGTGCTGCCGTTCTAGCCTAAGTTCTTATTAGTCTTGTCATACGCCGCTTAGTGGCGGTAGCGTGCATTAACTTCTCGCAAAATAACTCGCGGCGCCTCTCTGTTCTAACTGTTTAAACAGAAACTACTTATGAATAAGAAATTAGATGCCATCAGTGCAGTAATTAGAACTTTTAAAATTTATCACCTTAAAAATATTACTTGCAATTAATTAGCATAAGCGCTGACATTTATACTAATTTATATATATATACCCGTAAATGTGCGAGCAAGAAAGAAGAAGCAGTTCTGGTATTATTATAATTAATTAATGATTGGGACAGTAATGAAATAATTCGGACATTAAAAACGTAATCAATACCTATGTTAACATCAATCAATTTCACCCAGCTGATTGGTACTTTATATTCTGAAAGAGATTTTAATTAATTTGCAGTATTAAATTATGTTAATCGACGTATTATAATGTGATAATAAGGCGTTTCATAAATCATTTGGGAGTAAATATTTGTTGCTGAAATCATGAAATCTATTTGCTTTGTTGCCAAATCAACTTTTACCAAGTATGAATAATTCCATCTCTGGTTACACATTATTCAAACCAAACAATTATTATACATAAATTAATTAATAATAGATATACTCGTAACAGTAGTTCATAAACAAAAAATAATGTTCATTCAATTTACAGACATCGAAAGCTTTTATTTTGCTAATTCATTGAGAATATAAACAATGCTTTACAGCAGCAAGAAAGCATTCGCTTTGAGGAAGTTTTCTTATAAATCCAAAGCAATTCTTTTAATCCGGTCTTTTCTTTCCTGAAATGGATTTGTTTCCTCATTTAACGCAAGTTAAACATGGAGTGCTTTTTCGTTATTGCCGGGACAATACGAACGGGTTTGATCGAAATGGGAGGTTTTTGGACCGCGAGAGCAGCAGAATTTTCGGGTGGGAATTCTAAAGGATTGTCACGGAAACGAGAAATAGAAAGTGGAAAAGGCGGAGAAATTACATTGGTTCCTTTTTTTCCCTCTCTCTCTCTCCTTTAACGGGGACAATTGTAGAATCGCGATCTTGAAAAACGCTCTTCGCTGGGTAAAAAAAAGATCCGGAAAGTAAATGAGATTGCATCATTCTGATGAAGTCATTTATTATATATAGCAATTTTGTTATCGTACAAAAGAAGCTTTGTAAAGACGAAAACAAACTTTTCTCCCAAGCAGATATATATAAATATATCTTTCGCAAGATTGTATTTCCAAGTTACTTTTTGCTCTCCCAGGTGTGTCTGTATGCGTGATCATAGTTGTTTGGGTTTGTGTGAACTTTAGTTATATACCAATACATTGTATATGTGAGTACTACAATAACGCATTATTTGTTTTATCTGTATTTATCAATCATTGAAAAACTTTTATAATTATCAAGATTAATAAGACAGTGATAATAAAATCCTTTGTCAGCTTCATTAAAGAGATTCTGTTATCAATATCAATATAATTCTAAAAAGCATTATATATTGATGCAAATGCTAATATATATGGTATATCTACAACAATTTCTTTGTACATTCGTAAAAAGAAATTTTCGTTTATTTATGTTGAGTTAAATGCAGTGATATATTTTATATTCACAGTTCTAATTAATACGTATTTTTACACAATTAAAGTAATGTAACAACAGCTATCGTAAATTAAAATAGACAATAAAATATAGGTAAATATAATAGAGCGCCAAAGAACGTGTAAATACATACACAGTTTGCTAAAATAATGTCAATTTAGCTATTAATTAAATAAATAACTCCAAGCTTCTTTTTGCAAATCATGCAATTGTTTATTTAACAAACTCCAACGTTTCGAAGGAACTGTTAATTATATTTAAAGCGATACTTTATTTGTCCACTTTAAAGCATATCATTAATGATCAAAGTAAATGAGTAACAATATAACCAAAAATAAAGCGACAGTTTTAGTACGTTGGAAATTCAATCAGCACAATTGATTACTGACACGATCCAGATTGTAGCGAATCAGTTCGTGTCATAAACAAATGTAAATTCTTCGAGAGAATAGACTCGCAGTACAATGATATTATATATGACTGTACACAGTCCTTTTATCTCTTTTTTTTCTGATAACATTAATGAAGTATTGGAAAGCTGCTTTATGAATGATACTTTACGACATGTGAAACTGAACTGCATCCACGTATACGCGCAACGGCAAAAATAATACTGTTATTAACGATTTCAATAAATCGTTGAGTAAGCTGACTAATGACACAATTCGTTTGCGTATTTTATTTAGTTTTAATTACTCAAACATGACGGTGAAATATTCAAGTGTATACATGTACATAAAATTCTCAACAAAAGTATTGATTAGTATGGAGATCATAGTTTATATGCGAGATAAACATTTATTTCATTTACACATGAAAAAAATATTTCATGTGAAAAAGAATAAAGATAATCATACTTCAATTTATTATGAGTCGTTTACTGATTATTAAATTCTATTTCTTGCTTAAATTATATTTATGACTAAAGCTATTTAAATTTTATAAAATTAATAGTTAATGGAATAACTAAAAATTTTAAGTAAAATTTTGATTATCAGAATCTTTTCTAATAAAAACTATGGAAAATGTTTGAATACATGGAAATTGTATGAGTAATTAAAATTAGTTACCTATAACTTTAAAACATATTTATCATTGCTACGAAAATATATTGTGCTAAATTGATTACTCGGAATTTAAACTTTCTTTTCAACACTATGCAAGGACTTTGCAGAAATATATATAGCTGTACTTAGAAACAGACGATACTTACCAGTATAGCTGTCAGTAGGCAATTGCTGTACCTAAAAAATTATGAATGGATTTCTTTTGTATTTGTGAAAGAGTTTTTCAGAAAACTAGATATAACAGTCAATTACACTAATGAATACAGAGATATAAAAGTTCATTCTTTGCTTTTAAATCGAACCGGCAAATGCATCTTAACCTGAAGGAAGGTAAAGCTTTTTCAATCTTTTGAGGTTAGAATCTATCTTCCGGAATGCATCGTGAACGCGCTAAAAGCGCCACCATTGAATCGTTTCTTTACGAGACTTCCCCTGCTTCTTAGCAACCAATCAGCTCTTCAGCTCCTCTCAGTTTTCTTTTTTTTGCGATATCAGTCAATAATTGCTTCGACTCACAAGAGCCTCGGTCTTGCATTCATTCGACCCACAATATTCACAAAATTCTATCAAACCTTCTTGAGAGTGATGCATCAGCCGCGTTATATTCATAATTCAACACTTTCCTTTAAACCTTGCCATATAATTTTATAATTTTTCAGAAAAGTAATGATGGAGTCACTTTTATCAATTTACGATAACAAATTGGTACTTTCATTCCTATTCAGAATTTTATTGTTATTTCATAACAAATAGGAATGATAATAATAATTCATTTGATAGAGAAGAAAAGCTAAATGATAAGCGACATCGTTTTGAATATGTATGCTTTATAGTAAGCTTGAATATAATTTGTAAGCTTTTTATATGCTTTCGTGAATTCCGGACTTTTGTATTTTTGAATTTTGAGCTCAAATTTGGAGCGCAGGCACTTGGATTTTGTAATTTGGTTAAGCTCTTCATTTACAATAGCGCGTGGCCTAATTAAGACCTGGTCGAGATAAAGCTAACTTTGTTTAAGAGATTACTACAGCATTTATATATAGAGTATATAAAAATGAAAATCTTTATTTGCGTCTTGCTTTATAACCAGGTTGAATTAATTTTTTATCCTTTAATGACTTCTTCATTATACTGCATCGGAAACCCTCGCAAAATATAATGATATTACAGAATCACGTTGTTAGATTATTTACATTTTATAATTACTCCGATAACTAATTTATATATTATAGAAGTCGAGCCAGAAGACGGGGTGAAGATGCGCCAGAACCAACATAGCTTTTCTGCGTCAGATTGCGTGTATATTATTTAGGCGAAAATGGTTCATGTAAAATCTTTTGCCGTATGTATAATAAAGTTGTATAATAAAGTGTGGCTACGGAGAACAGTTTTTTTAAGACCGTGTCTTAAAAGTTTTTTATGTAAAAATATAATGTAAATTAAAGTTTAAGATTAGCTTTTATGCAAGCCACATTTTTGCTTTATCTACCTCAAGATGCTCAAGATACATTGTTGGATTCAAGTCTTTATCGCACTTATCTTGATTATGTTATTCTTCCAAAAACAAAATCTATTCAGAATTGCAATCAAGAAATCTTAAGCCGATTTAATTCCCCCTTTTTTGTAAATCGCCCGAATCCATTTCTCTTATTCTTCTCATTTATATCTGCAGCTTTATCCTAAAAAGTCTGTAAAAATCAACGTCCGGCTAAGTCCATTTATCGCAACAAGGGGCACTTTATCTCAAACATCGTCAGATTTTTAACAAAGAATCGAAATTCCATTTCATCGAACCTGCCAGATAATAGCTCTCTTTCTCTTTTATTTTTCCAGTCCCTGACGTATAAGAAAGCTCGGGAAACATTAAGCTCGATAAAAGCTAAGAAAAAGAAAAAACACACAAGCAGAGCCAAAGAAAAAGAGAGAGAGAGAGTGTGAGAGAGAGAAAAATGAAAGATTATACACGCAGAAAGTAAAGCGAGAGAGAATAGGAGAGAGAAAAACACCAGCATAGGAGGCCACGCGCGAAATATTGCACCTACATATCTATATATGATTTTTTATCCATATATATATACATAGACGTACATATCCAGCACTGCAGGCTGCGTCACGATTGCTCGTGGTTCGCAAACCTGTAATAAGCGCCGACGTTGGCACGTACAAGAAGTAAGTGTACGGGAAGAAGCGAGAAGAAGCGAGGAGACAGAGAGAGAGAGAGAGAGAGAGAGAAAATGCAGCTAATGCGCATGCGCTAGTCCGCAACCATCCACCTCGAGATTTTAGGAGTTCTCTTCCTTGAGCTTGCGTATGTCCTTTTCTCCGTGTATATATACACCGTGTTTATATACGGGTCATTACATAAAGGATACACGCAAGAGATGTTTCGGTTCGTATACGGTATACATGCACCACTTCCATTTGTCGAAGGAATCTGCTTTCGCTATGATATAGAGGAACGGGGAGAGAGAGAGAGAGAGAGAGAGAAGGGGGGAACAAAAGGGATAGCTTTTACGAGATTTCCTTTTGATTTTTCTACATGATTTTCTCTGACACCGCTTTTCCGTGTTGTCGTGTTTTATTTACTATTTTCCTTTATTTTTCGACGCTTTTTTCTCACACTCTCTCTCTCCCTCTCTCTCTCTCTCTCTCTCTCTCTCTCTCTCTGTCTGTGCCGTGATTTAAATGTCGTCGTTTCAGCTGAGTCGAAAAGCGTCAGGTGGATGAAAGGGGACCCAAGTGGAGTGAAAGTTGTATAAGATTGCCCGTGAAATTCTTTCAAATTCCATGCACATATGCGTTATACGTATAAAGGGTAGCCATGGGAAAAACTTTATATATACGCGATGCGTAAACATTGCGCATAGTCAGTTTCATTTAATATCAACAGCCCCGTTGCGTTTCAGCCGATTTTGGCTCTTGTTTTGTTTTCTTTTGCAGCGCCGGTGCACATTTTTCGTATGAATTTTCAATTTCTTATTACTAATAAAAATTAAAAAAAATATGTGTGTCAAAGCGCGTATTATAAATGTAAATATTACATTGTTTATAATACCGTGAAGGGCGTAGTTCTGGATTAGACCCCCTTTCTGGATCAATTCGTTACATAAATCATTATATTTAGATTTATTTGAATTGAAATTCATAAATAAAAATATATGATATTTATGAAATATTCACTTATCTATTATTAAAGTTTGAGAATATATTTGTGCATAGAAAATTTAAAAAAAAATATAATTTCGGACGTCTTCATGTGAATTGAGATAGACGCCATTTTCTTACAGTCGCCCGTAATAAACGCGCCTTCAGTTTTAGTTTTGTTGTTTGATGCTTTTTCACCATTACGAGGTAAGTTTTGCATTATTGTTTATTAAATACTTGATTAATACAACACAAACAGATTTTTAAGAGCTAAATAACTTTATCAATAAAAAAAAATAGATGATCTGGATTTGATCCCATTTCCCATATGCTGCCGCAATTCTGGATCAACTGACCAGGAAATGCTCCGCGTTGCAATTATTTCTCAGACTTATATTTTTTAAATTTAACCTGGATACCTGCTAATGAATTTCTAGCTTTAAAAATAAAATGTTATTTTTTTGCAAAGAGCAGTTTCCGATCAACTGTTTCTTATAAAAATATAAAGATTTTATGTACATATAATTTGCCATTCTTAAGATTATGACCAATGTAATGTGCTTCAAATTAGAACATAAATTTATACAAAATTAATAATAAAAGAGAAATAGAAGGATAAGAGTAGTAAATAATCATATTTAAAATTAGTTTTAAGAAGGAAACATTTATTTAGTCATAAACACTATTTTTGTTTTCCAAGCATGACAACTCTAATAACAGATATGCCAGCGATTAAGAGATTCAACAAACAATATCATCCAGATGACTTGTTTAAAGCTCTAGATGATATAAAGAAAAATAAAGTATCTGTAACAGAAGCTAGCCGAAAACACAAGGTACCATTCACCACATTATGGGCAAAATATAAAGGAATATCTCCTGTTGAAGCGAGACCAGGTCCAATCACCGTATTGTCTAATGAAGAAAAGAACATTTTAGTGGAATTGATAATACATCTGAGTAGAACTGATTTTTGTGTTAACAAAGAACAGTTGTTAGATAGTGTGCATGCGCGTCTGGTTTGATGAAGTGAAAGAATATTTAACTTCCAAAAATCTCTTAGTACTACTCGAATAACTGGTGATGATAAGGAGTGTCTCACCGCTCTACTAACTGGTAACGCAAAAGGGCAATTACCACCACCATTGATTTTACATGCATATGAAAGGATTGCAAATGTATTCCTACTTGTGATATACCTTATATTTACTTATAATAAATAATTTATTGTACGGTAGTCAAAAACCAATATTATTTATGTATTAATAATAAATTTTATGTACGTAATACTAATAAATTATTGTTTATGTTATAATAATAAATATTATGGATTTATTAATAATAATTGTAATTTATTGTAATAAATTAAACATTAACAATGATAAAGTTAAATATATTTTTTCCCTGACTTTTAAAGCATGTATTTCATGTGATCAGGAATAGGGTACCGTTTGATTAGAAACTACGTCCGCATGCGATTAGTCTGATCCAGAACTGCTCCCCGGACGTTTTTTCATATTTTCATTAATTACTAATTTATTTTCCCAGATTTTTTTATTTGAACGTATTAAATTAAAGATAAAACTTGAATAAAGTTAAATAAAATGAAAAATTTTTACTTTCTCATGCTATTTGTCTATGATATGAAAAATATTGCACGTTTACGCTTGAAAGCTACACTATTGGTTTTAATAAACGAGTATTTTTAAATTTTGGAATGAAATATTTGCTTTTATTCGAATATGTCAGTTTTTGAACTTCATAGAAAAAAATTAACTATACCTTTTAAAATTGTTGGAGAAATCGATGAACTGTCGTGTTCTAAAATTACAATTAGTATTGTGCTTTATAATTGGATTATGTAAAGGTTGTGTGTATTCAAAAATAGTTTCTTTTTACCGAGACCGATGCTGTGTGCACATGCAGGTACGTAAGTAATCCCCATAATGGCATTTGTATATCGTTATTCAATACAAAGTACAGCCACCACAGTTACGATGATTTATAGTACATAAATACTATTTTATCTTTGGATGTCACAAGCGGAAAGAAAGACTTTTTATGATATTCTTAATTTATTTTCCGCTTTTTATGCATTTTTTTTATTAGTTCTTAAATCATTTTTTTAAGTAATTTTTAGAGGGTCATTAAATTAACAACATTGATACTTTAACAAATTTCCTGGCTGATTAGTTTTAATGGCAGTTAAATATTTCGAAAAGAATATAGCTGGAATTGTAAATATAGAAAATCGTTATCTGAATATAATGTTTTTAGAAACCCAGTTTTTTATAGTTGAAACCCAGTATCAAATATATTTTCACTGCCATATTTTCGATAGCCCTTTTAATTATTATTTATTTTTATTTTTATATTTTCAGTGGTGAAATAAAATATTAATTATGTCAAGTTATAAACAAAACATTTTCATTAATTACTGTTATCACCATTTATCCGATTTTCGGGATCATAATTAGCTTAACTCAAATTCAATTATTCTCAGATTCACAGGTTAACTAGCAACTGCACTCTATAATTATAAAGAAAAACCTATATTCAATATTTGTCTCACTTCATACAGAATTTTCATAAATCGAATTTCACGTACCTTATGAATATGATTGGTGTATGTAAAGCAAGTCGAGCAGTCATAAGCGAAAATGCGGCTTAAATAAATCGATCGACTTCCCTCAGTCTTTTCTTTCCGTCTTTATAGTTTTCGGGGGCGGGGTGGGTATGTCAATTGAAATGCTATACTCGCGTCGATAGATCGAATCGAGGTTCGAGAAAACCAATGAGGCGCCTCCAAATGCGCGCTGCGGCGGTGGCTTGTATCGGTTTTTCAATGAAGGGGGAGAGTACGATCCTTGAAGACATTTCGAAGTTTACGAGGATTTTCTGCTCTGCGAATTGTGAAGCTGATTATGACCTGTTGCAAATCTGATAAGGTACTTTATGGGTTTATGGTGTGGCTAGATTTTTCCCGCCTTTTATTTTTTCGATTTTTCGATTTATCGATGGAAAATGTATATTTTCATTTAAAAATCAATATTTTTCGTGTGATTTTTTGTTTGTGAGTCTTAGTTTGTGATTAGTAGTTTAGGCGAAAAGAAAATTTTAATTTTGCATTTGCATTTCGAAATGTCTAAAAATTAAATGATCTGTTCGAGCTTTTATGACAAGAAATAAGTAAATATCGTTAATTCAATTTTTTAATTCCATAATTTGCTTGGCATTATTTAAAAAATGATAACTGTGAATGAACAAAAATTCCGTTGATTCGTGCGAATGATATAGTGTTTAATTAAACAAACAGTTTCTCTATATGTATTAGAGAAAGCAATGATAAGGAATTCTCGATATATGTACCGTATCATCCAGTTACCCGAGTCTCTCAACCCTGCACAATCTTATTAAGCGTGCAGAAATTAAATTGCAATATAGCACGTAATTATATATACAGGCCGGAATCGTAGTTCAACCGAACCAATGAAGCGCTTCGAAATTTGCGCTAACTCATATCGGTTTAACGTTGAAGATAGTTCAAACTTAGAAGTGACTTCCCAGAAGTTGTAACTACTTTCTGCTTTGTAAATTGCCGAGATGACGTAAACCTGTTGCGAATTTGACATGCACCGACTTGCAGTTTATCAATATCCCGTGTATGACATAGAGAAGCAATTATGACCGCTATACAAAAGAGCTATTTTACGCAAATATGTACGACATGTACGATCGATATTGCATACTCTATATCTCCTAATATGATTTTCACGTGAATTCATAGTTTGCGGTATTAACCTTTAAGGGTTAAATGAGATGTAGTACCTACATGTAAATGTATGATATTAAAGCTTCTTTGGCTCCGAATGAATAACAATGAAAAATTATTTTCGTATTTAAAGTTAATTTAAGAGTATTTCGTTATATACATTAAAAATATTATTTTAATATTTCAATAATAAATACTTATAGGTATTATTTTTAATATACATAACAGTTAAGATCACAATAAAGAACTAAAGAGGCGCTTTATATCGTTCTGTAAAATATTGAAAATATATGGAACTGATGTTCATTGATAAAATACAATGCGAAGAATTGTTCAATAAAAAGATTTACTCGTTATATCAGATAATCCATACGAATGCTTTTATATTCATATAAATTTTTATTTGTCAGATTGAATGGGTTTTATAGAGTTTTACAAGCCAAAATTGCATAAAATTGTGTATCGATTAATTATGATTTCATTGCGAGCCTCGTTAAAGATCTAGGCAATTTTTATAAAAGTAATGCTCTATTTTAGACGACGACCTCTTTATAGACGCAGACAGTCAAGATACTCGGAATATTTCAAGAAAATTAAAAGGAATCTTAAACTTTATTCTGTCTTTTTAACATTTTTTAAATTCTTGGGCTTCATAAGAATCTTATTATCAAATTTTGCAAGGGAGAAGAGTTTTAAAGACGCTCCTAGACAATTATTATACCTGTATTTAATGAAAAAATACTTTTTCGACGACACATTATTCTTAAAGCATAACTTTAACTAATATGCTATTCCGTGATCAAAACATGCAATATGTAAACGAAGAAAATGGTAAAATATTATTATTATAACGTATGTTACATATCATAAATATGCATCCCCATGACATATCAAAATTTTACATACTATTTTCTGGAAAATTACATATGTAGATTTTAGTCAAAACTATTCAACGAAAAAAATTTAAGTGTATATATGACCGTCATGGGTTCTATTTTCGTTCATGTATAATAAAAAAACTGTATGTTTATTTTTGGAGAAAAAAAGTAGGTTATCAACGGTTTTTTCAAACTTTATGCAAATGCTTGCTTAAGTACAACGAAATTTTGAATGAAAATCGGTCATTCATCATACTTTTTCTTCTAACTTTGGTTTAGTAAACGGTATTTACAAAAGAACTTCCAGCATTTTTGTATAAAAAGAAAGACTTGTATAAAAAACTGACGTTATTGTTTAAAGCAAATTAACATTATTACTCAATCAGTCTTACAGTACTCGACATCTAACTACTTCGACATAATTTGATGTAAAATATTCAATTAAGGTGCTTCAATTCAAATATCGCTTATAATCATTCCTAATTACTTAAATATATATTTGAATAACCATGTAGTAATGGGTTATTTTTTCGAAAGGCTCATACCATTTGTTTGCATTCTGAAAGTTAGATTATTATTTCAAAATCCTATTCACGTTTACAGTGCCACCAAATATTGCTGGGAATTCTATCTTCTGTATAAACTAACTTTTATTCGGCATTCGCTTCTATCATTGCGAGTTTTAGGTCAAAATCCTATAGAGCTCGACCGTTCCACTATAGAAATTACTCCGTTAAATTTTATCGATACGATATTTCGAGCGGATATTAAAAATCAAATTAATAACCGCTTATCGAGTTGCTTTTCAAACATAGAAATACCGATCGAAACCCCCCGCAAAAACACTGGCTTACGAATGTAACTAAAAGTTTTTTATTCCTTTTCGCAATGTCGATATAGGCTTAAATGCTCTCGTCATTTTTAGCAAACAGAAACAGATTGACGCGTCAAACGTCAATATCAGCCCCCCCCGAAAAAAATAGAAAATACCCGGAAGGCTTTTAATTTTTAATCCTCGCGCAGTAACAGTTTTAGCAACAACTTGGTCGGCACACACACACACACATATCCGGGAATATCCCACTGTCGAACGTGGAGGGAAAACGTTCACCCGCCCATCCCATCGTTTAGCATAAACTACATGTCCAGTACGCCGTGGTGGCAGCTATTATCCCTGTCAATAGTTAGAAATCGAAAAACTTCCTATATCCTGTGCGTGTGTGCACTACAATCGGTCGCTATCTCTCGCTATCTCTCTCCTCCTCTTCTATCTCGTTCGCTCTATTCCGCGTGTATATACATACTCGTAAAATTCTTGTTTGTCCAAACAATCGAGTCTCGCGCGCGCGCACACAGCTCGCCCATACAGCGGTGCGCGACCGACGCTTTCGAGCTATTCAAAAAGTCAAGCCCCTCGTTCGACACATTTCGGTAATTGAACTCGAAAAGCCGCGAGTCCACGCGTATACGCTATCAAAACGTACAGAGAGAGAGAGAGAGAGAGAGAGAGAGAGAGGGAGAAGGAAAGAGAGAGAGAAGAGGGAGAAAAAAATACGCGCGTCCGCGCGCAAAGAACCTTAATATCGATTCGAGTGCGACCCGCGCGTGGCTCTCGCATACACACACACTCACACAGAGAGAGGCTGCATACGTCGAAAATAACCCAAAATAAAGAGAGCAAGGAGAGGAGAGGACCGAAAAAAGGCTGGAAACAAAGAGAGGCAGAGAGAGGAGGGAGGGAGGGAGAGAAAGACGGACGATACACAACAGTGTGCGCGGCAAACAAAAAAATGAGAGAGAGTGAGAGAGAAGGGGGCTGGGTGGTGGTGGG
>UELU01144910.1:23263-41231 GCA_900490025.1 Megastigmus dorsalis
GGGGGGGGGGGGGGGGGGGGGGAAGTGAGGGGAAGAGGCAACAATAGCAACAGGAACACGGTCAGTCAAGCGTGGAAAGCTTCGTGTAGAGTAAGTACACAGCGAGTGTGTCTCATTGGATTGTACGTACTTCGGGACTCTGTATTTTCCCTTGCTCCGCACTCGCGAGAGAGAGAGAGAGAGAGAGAGAGAGAGAGAGACAGAGCGTGTGTGTACCACGTCAAGAGTGTTTTAGAGGTTTTAGAAGCGCGCGCGGGTTAGTGCACTACTGTCCCTCTCTTCGCTCCCCCTCCTGCTCCTCCTCTCTCCTGTCCTTCCCTCTCGCTCTCGGGTTTTGGGAGCAGCAGCAGCAGCAGCAGCGCTGCGCGATTAGTACAAAGTCATTCCTCGCGGCGGCGAGTGCGGCATCGAGTATCGGATCTCGATTCTCGATATGGCTATAGCTCTCTCTCTCTCTCTCTCTCTTTCTCTCTCTGTCGCTCAGGCCAATGTGTATTCCGCTCGGCCGACCGATTCGATTTTCAAGCGCGTCCGCTCGTGCGCTCGCTTTTCCCAAAATCGCCCGAAATCAACGGCAGTGTGTACATGTATACATATAGAGCTCGTTCTGCTGCCTCTCTCTCTCTCTCGCCTCTTTCCCTTAACTAACCCTCGCTTTATGCCATTTCCGGTATTCCTCGTTATATGCTTTTGGCTTTTCTCTCTCTCTAGCTACCCCTCGATGATCGGTATTAGTTAAGTTCCGCTATGCGCTGGTTTCCTCCTGCGAGCACACAAAATTTGTACAACGTTATTATGTACGCGTTTGAGCTTTTTTCTGTTTTTGGAGCTTTGACATTTTTCGAAGATGAAGTTTGAATGAGCAGATGATACAGGATGGAAAAAGATAAATATATAAAGTATAAAAACTATATACTGTAGGAGTTACCTGGACGGGGTAGAATATAAATGATGAAAAACAAGGAACTGTACCGCACAATTTTTCCAAAATATAATTATTGTTATACTGAGATTTCCAGAACATAAAGGCGTATTTTAGTTATTAATAATTGAAGTAATATAAGTTCAAGTTGGTCAAACATTCATTTATTATTGAGGTTAATTTAATTGAAGTTGTGTGAAATAATGAAGATTTGACCTTGTTTTTTAGATAATTGGATACGCCGATATGTTACATATCTTGAGGTCCTTTTACGATCAATCCAATATTTGGCGTTTTATTATTGATAATGATTCTTAATTTAAATTAAAAATTATTTTATGATTTAAAAGTAAGTGGTTAAAAGCGTCGTCGGCTCGGTTAAAAAAGATCCTATCTCAATTTCTCAGTTTGAACCAGTTTCTATCTTAATTTAACAGTTTGAAAAAGGTTCTATCGCAACTTTTCATGTCAAAATTTTATCTAAATTTTGACGTATACTAGTACGAATTACTTAAATGTAAAATTTTATATTAAAAATTATATTTAAACGATTTTTCATGAAACTGCAGCAAGTAAGATTTAATTTCCACAAAGTGTTTTCGAAATATAACCTTCTTGATCTAAAAAGTTGATATAGAACCTTTATCAATCGAGTGGATGACAATATCGAGCTTTAGTGTGTTATTTATCAAAAGAGAAATTAATTAAAAAAATTTCAGAAATAAATCGACATACTCACACATCTTTATATAGATGTTCGCGTTTCCGTCAAACAGATTTACATATCTTTTCTGTTTCTTTGCATAAATCTTTAATGTATTGAAGTGTTTTATTCTAAATATTGTATAGCAGAGTTTATGGTCACGTCCATATACCAGGGATAATGGCTTTTCCAGATACTTTTAATGCAGTTATCTTCTCGAAACGCAATTCTGAAAAAGTATTGATTGATTTTTACAATTATTATGTTATAATAATTCAATCTCATTCAAATATACAACGACGGTTTTAAAATATTATACAGAATATGTTATTTCGCATATTTTTCGAATCCGTTGTTATAATCAATCTTTCAAATTGCTATTAAATACTGTAACATATCTTAATTTAATCATATATTAATTATCGAAATTTTTTAATATGAAGCAGTGAATGGAAAAAGAAATTCATTTGGAAATTTTTTATGCACTTATTATTAAATTGAAATTATTTTCATGCTTTACGAAGTCTAATATAGCAAATAGAAAAGTAATATTTCAGTCGTACATGAACATCCTTTCAATGCTTTCTTTCAAAACTATTTTATTCGTCGAAAAGTTTAAAATTCTGTTTGATTTTGCCACTGTGAGTGAGTTTGTAAGTGATTATTACTCCCGGCTTGATACGGGTATACCTTACATTTTCAGTAAACTGAATTCAACTCACAAAGCTTTAGAATTGTAAATTATGCATGGTACACGAAATATCGAGAGCTGAAAGCACGGTCAATAAAATGAATGTTTAATGCTCCCTCTATCAGTTTGTGGTCTCGTTTTTCTTTTTGTTAAATAGCACTGGTCAGTCATTTTATTTGATAATCTACATAGAGGCGAAATATGCACTGCCTCTACAAAGCCTCTTACCGATATATAATCTTTCAGTGGAAAAGGTTCCAAATCTATTTTATGCTTCTACGCGAAATAAACTACGCTTTTACACACAACCCCTTAGGATTTCTTATACGCTTAATAACTTTGAATGATATAATCTGCTCAGTAGTTATAGATGCTCTTTCACGCACAAGCGTATTATACATGGCTGCTAAAGAATTTTGTGCAGCTTTAACTTTTTACAGATAAGAATCACTTCGGTGAATTATTTTATAATTCTGGAGTAAAATCTTTATAATTTAACATTGTACTTTATTGAAGAAATTCATAATTTATATAACGAAGTAATTCCATTAGCTACTAGATTATCTATAAGACATATATTTAGAAACTAAATTTTATACGATTATAAATCTATTATGCACATAATGCAACTTCCATTTAACAAATTATAAATGCTCAACACTTTAAGTCGATAATCAAACTATTTGTAAATTTTGGTCTTACTGATTAAATATATTTATGATTAAATGTCTAGTTTTCAATTTAACTAATTTTTACATTAATTTATTTTATACTTTCTCTTATAAGTTTTTTTTCATAAAGGTTGAAGTCATTCCCGAAGTCATTGTTAAGACAGGATTCAATGGTGACCTCAAATTATATTTTGACCATAATCTTCATGGTTATTTGGAAGTCAACTTTACTTTTTGATGAGGTCAACTTTACTCTTTTTTGACATTGCTCATCGAAAAAGCGATAAATTCTACATTTGAATGAGTACTTACCTCAAAGGTAAGGCCATTTCAACTTGAACAAAAAAAAGCTGAAAATGACTTCTATTTATTTGAACGTAGAATTGACCGGATTTTCGATTGTCGAGGCCAGAAAAGGAGGTTCCCATTTAAAAAAAAAATTTGAAAACGAATTCCCGTTAAAAATTTCTTGATAATAACTTCGACCTTTTTGAAAAAAATCTTTCCTAAAAAACTTTTCGGAGATTCCGGAACTTTTTTGACACCCTATGTATGTATATATTCCAACAAGACCATTTTGTTAACTTGTAAAAATCGGAAATTCAGACGTGCCTTGAAAAGGAAAACTCTGACTACAATTTTTTCAATACATTGACAGAGTTAAAACTTTATTTTTAACGAAATTCCTATACGTGATAAAAATATAAATCAGTAAAAGTAAATATGACTCGTATTAATTTTCTTGAAAATATATTGATTTACCGTAGTGGAAAATGTTCTGCGTAAAATTAGATATGTTCTCTTATGATCGCATTCTATCGCGAATTATTGATGTCATACTGCATACATGCATATTACTAATAAACAAATGATCATTATGTGACCGTACATTAATTTATATTCACGTATAATGTAAAGCGTATAGCACGCATGCAAAGTGTTAAATATGATTGCATTCTTTTTTTTGTATTGCAAAGAAAGTATTTTGCCATAAATTATTATATAAAGAATTATAGGTAAATTTAATTGTGGTTCAGAATATTCAAGGAATTAATTTTACTTTCAGATTAGTTTCATCTTTCTGTTTATATATTAATTTTTAATACCACGTTTTTTTAATGAAATACATATTTTAAAGCACTGTAATTTTTACAAATCATAAAAATCGCATGTAATAATAATTTAAAACTAATGGGATGACAATTTATGGAACTACACAATTTATTTATGCTAGCAAAGTTAATCTTCTTTTAAAACCCGCATTAATACCTTCACTTATCCTGTATGCATTTTCAAATTGTTGTCAAAACTGTAACATCGATTTTTTTAATTTAGAGGTATAAGAAATATATAATATTTTTTAGCTAGGTATATCGTGCATTTTTCCGACCGTTGTATCAATTACGTTTGTCATTCTTATAGTTTTTATTTTTATAGTGTCGTATGAGCTGTGCGGTAATACCTAGAAAATTAATTTCGTCATAAAATATCTGATTAATACGCCGAAATTACATTTCCTAAATCAAGGAACATTATGAGTCTACGACACTTGAGCTAACGTTCTCACCAATACATAAATCCAGAAAGGACTAATTGTGCTCGATTTTTATGTTCGTGCATCTGAATAACGTTAACGATTATTTTTATGCTTCTTCTACAAAAAAGCCGTTAATAGGTCAGCACTTAACTTTTCTAAATTTATTTTATTTACTATAAAAACATTTATGAAAAATACGTATACTTATAGCGCCCTCGCGAGTTTGTTATAATGAAAAATGTACAGAATTTTAAATTAAATTAAATCTAAAGTTTGAATCGGTTTTAAACGGATGCGAAAATAATCCAACATTTTTTAGCTAAAATATTGATCGAATTTAATTAGACGCTGAAAAATACCTGTTTTATTAAATTCTATTCTCATACATTCGTTGAGGTACAAGAGGTACAAAAAAATTGATTTTCTATAGGACACTTTCTTATTTTTATGTAAAAATTCTTTTAAAATGTTCCTCTTTCATTTTTTGAAATAGAAATTTATGTGGAAACCAATTTTAATAATTTAAGTGTTCAAAATTTTGACAATTTACATATTTTATGATTCAGCCCTATTTCTAGAATAGTCAGTTTTACTGCACTTTTGGTAGTTTACCCATGAACACAAAGTATTTCAGTATTCGAAAATACAAATATAGTACCGGAATTATATTAAAAAATAAATCACTTTATATTACTGTACTATTAAACTTGTTCATTTACCGAGCGGTTAAAGCCAAAATAGAAAGCAGATATCTTAGAGATTCAAGCGAAATATTTCAAGTAAACATAAGTTATGATTATATTTATCAATGCTTTAACTTTTTTACATGATCAGAAAATTATTGTTATAGGAAAAAATCATGAACATTTGTTTCAAAACAAAAAAAACTTTGATCATCAGTGAGAGTACAGTAGATTCATTTCCTTTAAATTCGAACTCTCATTCGATTATGCCCATAAATTTAATTGGAACCAATAAAAATAATGTCTTTAAAAAGCATGAACGATTTCAAAGAGTTTATAAAATAAATGAGACTCACTTCAGCAAAAAGAATAGACCTGCAATGGGCGTTTCATTTACAGTATCATCTAATGCAACTTTTGCAATGTTACTGGAAGATATGAGAAATTCTATTTGGTGGAACCATGAATCTCTATTCTTAATAGTAAATCCGTATTTCAAAAACAGCTGTTCAATGGCACAAGTATTTTTGGATGGAATGTGGCATTTTAATATTTTATCAGCTATATATTTGTGTCATACCATGGACAATAATTTATTTTTCTACACTTATAATCCCTTTATGAAATCAGCCCCTATATTTTGGAGCTTTGTGAAGCCTAATCATTTGATTAATACACATTATATAATGTTGTTTAAACATTTTATTCAACACCCTTATGGATCTACATTTATAAATGGTAACTATAACTGTAACTATAATCTCGTGTAAAAATTTCCCATGTATAACTGAAAAGAGTTTGTTTTTAATTTAATATTTGTAAAAAGTACAAATTGATGTGTATCACGTTAATTAAAATATTATTAATTATAAATAGATTCATCAGTCTGCGATAATCTATACTTTGATAAAACAAATAATCTAAATGGCTATAACATCAAAGCAAGCAGAACCTTTTATTTAAACGAGTCGATGGATGACCTTATAAAAATGAACACATGCAGGCTTGCAGAAACTAACATTATTAATGCACTGTTAAATCATTTAAATGTAAATATTTCTACCAAGTTTTTTAACGAGTTTGGTTATATCAACGAACATGGCGAGCCTCAAGGACCCATTAAAGAAGTATTAATGAGTAAAGTCGACATTACGATGACTTCTTATTCTATGCGTGATTATTGGAAGAATGAATTATATCCTTTTTCTGAAAGTAAAATTAAAATCGCTTCGTCAAAGCATTCAGTTATTTATATTGAAAGATTATTTTATATATTTGACTTAAAAGCTTGGATACCTCTCATAATAGTTAGCCTCGCATCAATTTTCATTTTCAAATGTGTATTTAATAATTCAATAGTTTTATCAGCTTTGGATTTCTTACGACTGATGACTAATACTCCAACGCTAGAAAAGCCAAAAAGTCTGATCCAGAGAATAATATTTTTAGTCATTATATTATACTATATGCTTTTCAAACCACATCCTACGTACAAAGTTATTTCAGAGCATTAAGCACTGTACCGTTAACAGCATCAATCATAGATTCGGCTGAAGACCTAATTAAATCCAATCTCACACCTCGGGGACCTACACATCTTCTGGACATATTACAGTTTAAAGAGATAAAGGAAAGGTATCGCGTAATCCCTACGTTCATAGAGTGCGTTTCTAAGCTGTCAAGAGGCGATAAGATTGTTTGCATAGACATCTATGAGTATATGATACGGTACACGGACGCAAATGCAGACATTCACATATCGAAAGATAATCTGGCAACAAGAAGTTTCACATTTGTAATTGCTTTAGACTCACCGATTCATCATAAACTTAATAGAGTTTTGAGACAATACAACGAAGGTGGGTTTATTGAAAGGTGGTTTCACCATGAACGACTCTGTCATCAATATGTTTCTTTCAAAGAAAAGTTAGTCGAGCCAGTAAACGTGGAGGATCGGATACTCGTATTGTATATTTTATTTAGTGGATGGCTATTAGCGACTATTTCTTTCATCATCGAAACGTTTATTTTTTACGTTAAAAATATGTTTTTCAAAGGTACTCAATAAGTGTAAGTTCATAATTATAGTTGTTCTAGATATAAAAAGCATTTTAAATGTGGTTGGTTCACATAATTAGCGATGACATTCTCACGGTTTATTTGAATAAGGCTAGTTAAAAAGTATTATATTGCGGTTTAGTTTCTCAAAAATATTATAGTGATGAAAAATGCGTTTGAATAAATAATTGAGACTGGAAACGAAAAAAAAAATGAAACGAAGGGCGTGCGCACGAGTTACATAGTTCCAAAATCATAATAAAATAAATAATTATTTGAACTATTTCTTTCTTAAAAAGTTTTAAGTATGATTCATAAAATTCTGAAAACAGTTTAAAACTGGTAAATTTAAAAATTATTATCACTACTCAAAAAAATATGCACGGCATTTTCGTTTCCAGATCCTCACTTTATCAATTAAAGAGTAATTATGTTCTTCTCGTATAAATAATGAAACATTGTATCTTTGAACAATCTACACAGAAAAAAATTATTTAAATTTATTTAAAATTAAAAAGTTATTCCTATACTTTAATTTGTGAAGGGCACAAACAAAATTAAGATACACTCATTTAATTTGCGTATATCATAAATCTTTTATGGTCTGAATACAACTAAGTTTTGTAGCAGCATTGATGCATGGGTATGGAATCTCATGTAAGGAATCTCTATTATTCAAATGATAGGCGTAGTCAATGATAGAGTCTGGTTGATGCAGTACAATCGATACTTATAATCGTCGATTATATATTGTCCAGGTAGTGCACTCCGTTGTTTTTTTAGTCTAGGTGTGAGATCAAGCAGTATCAGACATATTGTCGCCGATGATATCGTATAGATCTCATATCAAGATTTCACATTGAGGCACGGAGTATAATTGATTTTGACACCTCCGCACAGAAGGTTATAGGGATTGCACTATCTAATCACCATCATCGGCGACCCTATGGGCATCTAGACGTCGAGCAAGACTGAATTCCACACCTGGACACCAAAAGCTGCGGAGCGTCCTACCTGGACACTATCATCGGCGACTTTATACACCTAAACGTCGAGTGCGACGCAGATTATATTACCCGGTCTCATCAATGCTGCTACAAAACTTAGTTGTATTCCGCGCGAAAAATATTTATGATATACACAAATTAAATCGATTTCAAAGGTAATTGGAGCTTGAGAAATTGCTACAGTAGTAACAGGTGGTTAAATAATAAGTCTCGATAATATGCTAAATGGAATAAACACTGAAATAACTTTGTGTTTTTACATGTTTGCATTACAATTTTCTACTACTCTGTAGTAGCATAACAATGAGAAATTTTTGAAAAAATTTTTACGATGAGGCTCATCATGAAGATTTTTTTACTTTTGTGTGCTCAAAATTAGCGATTATCTCGACTAGAGTGATAATCGCACGTATTGTGTATGTATTAAAAAGACAAACTTTACGCACGGAATATGTAAATAGTGCGTTGTGCAATTAGTGCAGAAAATAGGCTATCCATACTCTAGTGAAATAGTGTTACTCGCAATGTTTTTCTTTTTTAAATGTACACAAAATACGTATATTCCCACTTTTTAGGCAACCGGAGACTTTTTCACTCCCGTGTGGAAGTAGACCAGTTCCGGAATGTTCTCGCAATAGTGCGAAAAGTCCACTTTCCGTACTAGTGCGAAAAAATTAAAGTTTTCCGTACAAATGTACAAATACGCACTTTGCGTTCGGAAACACTTATTTTTATGCAGCAATATATTTAAAATATCTTCTTAGAATAATTTTTTCTCTATATTATAATACATTTTGAAAGAATTGTGCCGTCCAGAATTTTATTATTGTGAATTGATAGCTTATCTGAATATAAATATACGTTGTACATCAAAGAATAATATCTTTTTATAATTATCCAATTCCTTTGCATAAATATTACCCTGCACAGATATCCTAGTCAGTGTTACTGAGTAGGTTGTTACTACGTTGAACTGAGACGTACAATAAGCTTTGAGTACTCAAATTGATGTTCCGGTCACATCTTTGTTACCCAAGAATCGAATTAATCAAATAATTTTCCAAGCTATTTCTGTAAAATGCAGAATGTTCCATTGTGCTCGTACCAATGATAAACTCTATCACACAATCGGTATGTTTCTCAATATGAAAACAGCGCCTTAATTAGCTAAGAGTACTGCAGTTAAGTACGGGTCGATTACTGCCTAAGCCTTTTGATATTTTCATTAATGCTCCGAAATGAAGGCTGGAATCCGACGAAATAATGCTGGCTGTATATTTATTTGAACTAGACCTCATTTCATGGTATATTTTAAGACAATATTAGACCAGCAAATGAATGAAAATTTTCTTTTAATTTTTCAAAGTTTTTTATTAAAGAAGTTCTTCCGTGAGCTCGAAAACAAATGAAATTTTTGGATTAGACGTGCAAGACCTACATCACCATTTAGAGCATAAAAGTAATGTTAAATTTAAAAAAAGTCTACAGTTTTACAGAATGTGAAAGTTACAAAAAAATTGATTGTAAATTAGGTTTTTCTACACTCGTTTGTTTTTACTTACATGTAATAAGTATAGAAATCAATAAATTATCTCAGCCTTTATTAAACTACGTTACATAAGGAGGTTAATTTTTTTTTAATCAGGCACCCTTTATACTCTAAATGATAGTGCAAGTGCTGGGGAGCCCCTTTTTGTGTCGGTGAATTAATATTAATCTCTCGAACGAGTTACAGAGTATTTAAAATTGTATCATGTTTTCACATGTATGTAATAATTAGAAAATAATTACAGTAATTATCAGAAGCTTTAGAAAGATAATGAATAATATTGTTTCTACGAGAGCATATTTGCTACAGCTGTATATTTGGAAATATGGAATTTACAAAGTTGTTTGAAAATTTGATTAATGTTCTAAAAATATACAGAGTATAACGTGCATGGATGTAAACCAATTGTTCTTAAAAGTCATCCATTCATAGAGTTCAATCAGAATCTCTTTAAATAAACTGTACTGCGCAGTCCGATTTATCGAGAAATATACTTTAAATATATCCGTATCAAAGCTACGTATTAGATTTAAGAAAGTCTGGGAGATAGTATGATTATTATCTTATTTAGCAAGCAATCAGAATCTGTAGCAATAAGTTAAATTATCGAGGCTCCTGAAATTGGAGAGCTTGGGATTGAGAGTTCCAGGCACTGCTAGTTACCTAATACGATCTACCCGACAATGAGATTATAGCATTAAGAGAGAGAGAGAGAGAGAGAGAGAGAGAGAGAGAACACTGGATCCCGAGCACTCGTTTTTAGCAACATCCCAAAATTAGAATGCTTCGATTACCCAAGAAAGTCTTATAAGTAAAAGAAAAGAAGAAGATAAAATAAAATAATTGCACCACGTGCGTCCACGTATACACGGCGTCTCCCCCGAATAGATTCCGTTAAATACTGTACTTCCCAACCGCAGCAATCAACAACAGATACCAGCTCGATCGTATAAATCCCCTTATTTTCTTTCACCATCTCCTTTATTTTTCTTTCCACACCCCGAAACTTCTCGCTCTCTATCACTCGATCCTGTTTATCGCGCGCGATCGGCGTATACCAGTGACACACACACACACACACACACACACAAATACTCTTTTCCGCTCCGCCCTGATGCACAGACTCTGTGGGGCCGATGTGTGTGTGTGTGTGTGTGTGTGTGTATACGAGAGCGAGGCGCGTTTGATGTTGGAAGAACAATGCTTTAGGATTCCCGCAGCCTTGATTCAACTGGCGGCGCGATGTCGCGTAAAGCTCGTGTTCGTGACACACCGCTCAAATATTCAGCACCTCTGCGGATACTACTTTGATGCCGAGGCGCGCGCTCAGCCATTCGATTGCAAATAGTCCTCGGCTTCGATCTCGCTCTCTCTCTCTCTCTCTCTCTCTCTCTCTCTCTCTCTCTATCCATCCTTCTCTTATTCGGTGTAACCCTCGGGCCCTTGAGGTCTTCTTTGGAGACACCTTCCTTGGGGGCCGTAGTCGCGCCCCGTGTATATTCCCTTCTTGCTCTACTGCGAGCTTCGCTCTCTCTCTCTCTCTCTCTCTCTCTGCAACCTCTTCTGTCGCCCTCCGTCTTTGTCGTCGGATCTCCTCCTCCGATCTATGCTATCTAGAGATAACTCGTCTCTCTCGCCGACTTAATTCGATTATCCCTGTCGCGGATTTCGGATTAGTCGTATACATAATTATCGACACTCTCTCCTTGAGCTGCTGCCTCTCTTTCTCTCTCTCTGTCGTCAGATTTTCCTTTTAGTTGGCGCTGATCGTCTAAGGTATACTTATTTAAAGGCGATAACGATTGCACAGATTCAAGGGAGACGAACAATTTAATTAGAATAAGGGCGCTAAAATCGTTAAGTTGAATAAAGCTGTTATTGGATATTTTCAACAGGGGCTTGCACATCATCTCATTTATAAATTTCGTTCAAGCTTTTGAGGTCATTTTTAAGGGCAGATTTATTGTCATTTTCAGAGCTTTATTTTTGTTCATTTTCTGACGTATATGCGGTAATACATTGGGACAATTTCGTATATTTATTGATCCATCGAGTGACAAATTAAAGCTTAGTCTTTAATTCCCATTTTCCCATTTTCGATATGTTGTCCAAGATAATATAATGGCATATAAGTTTATCTCGATAAAGTATTAGGACTGCTTTGAAATTTTACACAATATGATATAAGCAATCAATCTGTTAGCAATCCGTACTATCTATCTGTTGGCGTAGACGTTTAATTTACAAAAATAATTGATCGTCTCACTTGCACGAAGCATTTAAAATAGAAACTAAGTTTATTGCGCCCAGTGCTTGATAAGTATAAGTAGAAACAGACAAATACGGTAAGACGCTGCTTTTCAACCAAGGTTTTTATTTTTCCATTTATTAGGAACTCAATTACACGCTCTACACAATGGCAAATTTAATATATTCCCTCTAAATACTGCATTTTATTCCAATCTCGTAGGCATTGGTTCAAGTGGTCAAATGGTTATTAATATATAGTCTGCACGTGTTTCTTCAATCTATATTATAATAATACTTTTTAACTCCATTTCCTCGAGTGAACTTTTTAATTTCTTAATAATTGTAAAAAAATACTTTAAAGAACTCCGTTATCCTTCATTCTGTTCGGTTGAAATAAATGTTTTATTCATCATTAAACTACCGAGAAAATTATGCATCAACCTGAGTAAATACTTTAAATGGCCGAGTTAACATTCAAATCTGCTCTTATTCGCAATCAACTTGCAACAAACTAAAGCAGCTCCTCCTATAAAACATCCATGTGTCCATGACTGCTCATTCCTGTATTTAGTTAATTCTTTGGTGCAGTCTTTCGGCAATCAGCGCTGCCGTATCCAATGGTGTTGCCACGAATTTGAGCGGACAGCTCGGTGATTTTCACTACAGCAATCCATCCAGACCTCGAAATAAAAAACAACGGCAAATTAATTGGTAAAACCGGCGCCCGACTAATCAGGATCTCGGCCAAAATGTTAACTGACAAAAGCCCAAAGAAGCGTCATCCGCACTGCATCCCTACCCCATGTGCCGCGTAGTAAGTTTATAATTAGTGCAGTCGTACGACTCGCGTTAAAGGCTGGCCTGTACAGCGCTCAACCCCCACGGCTTTACCCTCCATGGAAGCATTTCGCTCTCTCCTCTCTCTCTCTCTCTCTCTCTCTCTCTCTCTTCCCGCGAGCCATCCAATAGCCCGGCTTAGTGGCAGGACGAGCTACGCTATATATAAGCCGTTGGGCGCGTATACGTGTCGTAAAGAAGAGACGCTGTAAACGTAATCGACACTAGAGCCGGCACTGGTTAGCGTGGGACATATTTCCGCCTGTGGCTAGACCCCCCGCCCACCTTACTCCCCATCCCTGAAGCTAACTCGGTAGCCATGCTCTCTGCGCTCCCCCACTTCTCCGCGGTCCTGAGATGTGTCGCGCTAGACCCTCTATAGCGGCACCGAGCGTGTCTTTAAAATTTTACTGCTCTACGCTTTACATCATTCGTTTGGACCGCAAACAATGTCGATTTGTTGCATTAAACCAGCGGCGACGAGAGTATGCAGCGTGCGGCTACGTTGATGGCGGGATGGCCGATGTTATAAAAAAAAAGAAAAAACAGAATACGGATTTCGAGTAAGACGAGTTGGCTGGAAAGTCTTTATTGAAATGGAAGAGTCTCTCTCTGTAATGGAATTTGAGTTGTGCCGTAGGCTCGTTTGGATAAGTATATACGGGCTCGTGTAGCCCATTATTTTTCGAATCGAGTATACTTCAGAAGAGATGCTGAATTACATATCAAATAATAATGACGCGTAAATATATATGTAATGCAGTACCTATCCAAAGTAGCAAAAAATGATATTCGAAACGTAAAGGTTCACTTTTTGGTGCTTTACTTTTTATCTCTTTTACGGATTAATTTCAATATATATATATATACGCGAATGTTTAATATGGTGTAGAAATATAACGAACCCCTCTAATACCGGTTCAATTTCAATTCTGCCCGTATAAAATGTGACCTCCAATTCCAAAATACTCGGCAAACTTAACCTATTTTCGATATCGCGACGATGCTTGCGTACTTGAAAAAATATCTTTTGCTGCCATCATCGCGGTAAAAAGATATATTAAAACACACACACACACACGTTATTGCAAACAGTTTTGACGTAAAGACCAGTTTATACAAATAATTTTGCTCCCCCGATCCAATCGCAGTAGCTCATGTAAAAAGCTTACAGATCGTTGCTGTGTCGGTTTAACATCCGTACTAATCGCTTCATTACTCTCCCTAAAAAGCGATTAAACTGAATAAATAAACATTCGGAAAATCGTTATTTCTTTAACTGACTCGTTAATGGGGTGGAGGGCTGAGGGTCTTAAAGGACACGTAGAGCAATTTCACCCTATTACCTCCCGACAGGGCAGCAGTAGCACGTATTTTCAAGTCAAAGGAAGCGGCGAATAATGGACGAAGGTCGTCGCGTTTCTATATACAAGAGGGGCCTCTCTGATCGATGTGATAGGCGGCTTGTCTGGGAGCCGCCGCCGCCAACTCGATAACGAACCACTGCAGCTCTTTGCGATAATGAGACTCCTACATTATATGTATAGCCCGCTCTACCATCGTCGAAAAACATTGCTTAAACACGGGTTATCGGGTTGTGTGAGAGAAAAGAAAAAAGAAAGCGAAGGTGGGGGGCCGATTGCATCGGTGGTTTATCGATATAATTGTTTGTTAGGGTTAGTAGACGTGCGATGGCCGAGAGGTCGATCGATTTTGTGTCGGATCGCGCGCGCGGGGGTTAGTCAATTTTCAAAACCATCAATTACGCGGCCTGAGCTTATCGCATCACCGGCATCACTCAAACCGTCTTACGAGGTTAGCCTGACTTGTCTCGATGGTTAAATTCGCGTTACTCACAGTTTGTTTTAACGAATGTCGGAGTATTTGATACCTCTACCTCGAGACTAAATGATTTAAATGTCTATAACCGAATTGAAACGTAGACCCCAAACGTTTCGGCCCTATTAAGGAATAATAAATATACAATTTGGTGGAGCGTCTATGCTTTATTTATTTCACGTTATCAGTAGACCGAACTGCTAAATTGAAAACAAAGTATTTTGCTTTTGGTACCCTACGTACATACTTAGAAGTTGTAGGTTTTTTGAAAGAATGTGCTTTGTACACTAAATACCCTTGAAACCAATGCACTTTTCACATATTATTTACAAAATGAATTTAAATATCTCCTTGGAAAATATTAAATACATGCATCAGGCTTAACCAAAAATGCAACAAAATTATACAATCATCATTAATTAACTGTGCTAGTATCTCATGTACAGTATAAATTTACCTTGCACATTCGTAAGATAAATACCACATTATTTACGAATTCATTCATTTTTAATTATCTCTCTACAAGTCGCTGATATACGTATATCCAATGCAAACGCATGTATATATAATAAATGTATTAAAAGATTAAACGCTGCCCTCCCCCCCCCTCCCAGTAGTTATCGCAGGAATTTTAATCAAACACTACCGGCGTATATATTTTTGACGTTTATCGGTCAAACAAGCTCAAGCGCTCGGACACACAGGATATTGTATTCACGAGGCGCTTTTATCAGCATCGGGTCCCATACACGCGCGCGCGCGCCGAACAAAAGATTTTCCGTATTTTGACTAGAAATTTACCACCGCGCGCACAGACTCTCTGCACACGAGGCATAAGCATTGGCGCTTTTCTAATCCCCCTTCCGCGCATCGGCCGCAACACACAGTACCGCCGAGCCGCCGCGCCGCCTCGTAAACAAAAGGGGGACTCTGTAGGACCGGTGCACAGAGAGAGAGGGAGAGAGAGAGAGAGAGAGAGAGCCTGCATTCGTGCCCGCTCCAGTATTCATGATTGCATTTACCTCTCGTGTGTGCGGTTTTTCTCTCGGTCCGGATTCACCTACCTCCCCCTACTCTGTAGTAATGTTTCCCGAGCATCGAAAGAACAAGGCATTTTCCACGCCAAATGCTGATCACAACAGCGGAAATATCAGAGCTGATTAATTCCCTGATTATAGTCCTGGACTAACGGCATTTCCCTGTGTGTACATGTTGGGTATATCGATCGAATGCTTATTTCGGAATGGGGATTGCTTAAAATGCCGAAACTGATTTTATCCACCTGTACGCGGTGTATATATCTGTGTATCCGGTAGTTGGACGATAATTTTTTAATAGAATTATCGATCCTGGGATCTTGTCCTCTTGGATTATATTCCGACATGTTACAAATCCTTTCTCACCATTACATATAAATACAGGTTACGGAGTGGAATCGACAAGATTTTCAAGCACGGTGAAAATGTGATTAAGCTGCAGTAATAATAACGTTACCCTTTATATAAAACAGTTTCGCAAAGACTTTCGGTGCGCCAAGACATCCATTTTTAGCCTATAGTCAATATTGATCGAATCAGTCGATGTGTCTCGTTAAAGTATAACGAAACTTCGCTAAAACTACCACACAGCATGTATATATACTCTAATTCAACACATCTCAAGTTTTACAAAGCAATCGAAACACGCAGGACTAAGTCGGCGGTTCCGCGTGTACAATCGATGCGCGGACGATGTAATTCTTCAAAATATCGACGATCCACCACCAGCCTCCAAAGCATTAAGCAACGAATGGCCGTACTACTCTCCCCCTCTTTTATATCTGGTTGTTGTTGGTCGTTTATCCTTGGTTATATACAGCGGCATCCGCATGAAACGGGGGCGTGTGCAGTGCGTCGACCGGGCGCAATCCGCTCCGATCAGACCGAATTATGTTCCGACCGCGCGCCGGATCCTCTACACACACACGCGCGCGGACTCGTAAGCCAGCGATCGGTTTTATGGTTTTGTTCGCTCGCGTTCCAACACAACGGGGATGTGTGTTGCGTGTGGCCGAAGAAAACCAAGCGGCGATCAATCGAGCGCCATCAAATGTACCGTAACTACAATCTATCGGTCTATAGCGGCTCTGTCCTGTGGGATAATTAAGAGTGGGGAACGTAATTTTGCGCATTTGCCGTAACCGTTGATGGCTGAGAGTTGGCTCGAGTATCTTTATTTGGCTTTATTGCGGGACAATCGTAAAACTAAGAATTATACGCTTTTGCGAGGAAAAATTTATGTAATAATATGCAGTTCCGCTAATACCGATCAAAGTGAATTGGTGTTTTTATATAATTTGTTTTTGGTTTAAAAACGTTAAAGCACGAGAAGCCCTCGATCTCGTTATAATAACACTATATAATAAAAGCCCCGTGTAGCATGCAAAAGTTTTCCAGAAACTGTAGATTGCCCCCTTTTGCCCACTTCTTTTCTTCTTCTCTCGTTCTCTCTCTCTTTTTTTTTTTGTAAAAACTTTTATCGTCGAGTAGTCTAAAATACCGCTCGTCTGGTTGGATTTCGCAGCCGTTATATATACGCTTACGTTTGACGTTTTGCAACGGAGTAGTTTTAGACGGAATTTCCAAATAAGGCTTTGTTGCGCGCTAGGGCTCTCGCGGCCTCTTCCCCCCCTCCCCCCCCCAGGTTTCCCCAGGCAAATCCCCTGCTCAAAGCTTTTAAGTCACAAAAGGATTTGCGTTTAGGATTATGGTTAATTTATTTGAGTTTTAGTGACCTTTAACTTTTGGGCATAAGTTAACTTGGCGCGCACAAGATATGCCGAGTGATGTTACAGAGGGCAGGGGAACCACACGGGGGGCTAACTATATTGACGATGACGCTCGCAAAATTTTTTTTTTCCCCTTTTCATTTCGATAAATTTATGACACGCGCGCGTCGGACCTTTCTTTCTTTATTTTTAAAAATTGGGTGATGTAATTTTACCGATTTATTTATACATTTGAACTTTTGTTTTGTTTCACTGCACTGTTAAAAATTACATGAATTTTAATGCACTTTTCAGCTCCATTTGTACATGAATTGTAATGTACTTGTACATTAAAAACTATTTAAGGTACATATGCATGAATATTCATTCTTTTTACCAAAAATTTTGCTGTATAATTTAAGTACATGCACATGAACTTTCAACAACATACATAAATATCGTATTAATGTACATT